>VDFB02376987.1:0-43853 GCA_007258455.2 Sequoia sempervirens | reverse complement strand
TGTGTCCACAAAGGTGGAAATGATGAGGTAATGACATGTCAAGTCCACCAAAAGTGGAGATTCTCCAACAACCTCCTATGTGGTCCCTAAGTAAACTTAACTAAGGTGTAATTATGACCTAGGACAAGGTACAAGACATTTAATTACACCAACAATCTTGTTGCAGCATAGAAACGCTCCCTAATTTGTGAGTCAATCAATTGGTGGGAGCGAATCTCCAGAATGGGTTGTTTCCCTCTAGATAATTACCAAACCTATGAACTTTTCAGGGGAAAGGGATAGGAAGAAAAATGAGAATGAAACCTACAGCTAATGATGATCAACTAGATATTCAAGCATTTTGATAGAACTTAACTCACAACAATCTCTCTTGAAATATTAGCTCTCACAAATCACCTTAAGACATCTAGTTCAACAGTATTTTGCATAAAGATTTCTTAGACCATTGAATACAATATGTTGTTGGCAAGAGACACTGCACAAGTGAAACTATGCATAATCGCTCTACAATCCTTTTGAATTTCACATCACATCGCAACACACTTCATTACATATCAAAATGATATGAGCAATTGCTTATATATATCTGCAACAAGAGATTTCATCAACTATATGTCGGCTTCAACAAAATATTAAACATGTACAAACTATTGGCTCAATCCATAAACATTTATTAATGTGAACCAACCAATATCAGCCACAACATAACAATGACCCATAACAATATCCTCAAACATGATACACCTTCAAAAATTGTTCCTCACTTTGAGTCACTTGAAAAGTCAGTTGTGGATAAGGTTCAAAAGGAATTTGATGCAAAAAGGTTCAATAGATTGAAGAGTATGATTGATAATGATAAATCTTTGTTAGCTACCTGTGTAAAGAACATACAAGGTGCTTTATCTTAGGGTGGAAATATTTACAAGTCATGCTTATCTTTGTCTAAGTTCACTCAGGACACTGAAAAGAAAATGAAAGAATATGAGAAACAGTTAGCAGATATTGCTCAAGCCTTTGATCCTCTAACTGTTTCTGCGAATAAGCAAGAAGGTCAAGTCATATCCCTGCTTGACAAAATTAAAATTTTGAAGCATGAAGAAGGAAGAATTTTTGAAAGAGTATGTGAGCTCAAAGGATTTATTGGTCCTAAGATGGAGACAATGCTTAGTGCATTAAAGGAAGCACGAGATGCTATGGCTATCAATGATCCGGCGAATCTTGAGTCAATAGAGATGCAATCCTACTTGTTCTATGGTCACATGACTATTTTCAAGAGTCTCAAAAAGGGTTGGGACACTAGTTTGAGCCTGTTGAAGAACAATTTTGTAGATATATTCAAGTTCATGTAAGTTGTAGAAGCAAGTTTGTACATATGCAGTTTGTTCATAGAAATTTTGTATGTTTTTTGGTATGCGGATTCCTGTCTCTTTCATTGATGTCAAAGGGGGAGTATGGGACAGCGAAAAATGTCATATTCATCTCAGAGGGAGTTGAGTTTTGAAGTTTTGAGGTTGGTAGTGTATTCATGTTGGTACTAATTCTGACACTTAGTCATTTTTCACTAAGTGTTGCCATCAATGCCAAAGGGGGAGACTATTGGAAAGAGACACTGCACAAGTCATCTAGTGTTGTCATTGATGGCAACCCTAGTTAGTAATCCTATCCACACTTCAATATTTTCTTGTACCAGAAGTCAAGTTAAAGATAAGTATTAACTGTCAAAGCTAGAATAGAGCATCCGAAAAAGTTGCGTTCATCGATTCATACGCAATTTTTTTGTCATCATTTTGAGTTGTGGATCTCAAGGAAGGTTTTTTGATGTATGAACTATCTTATCCTTGAATCATAGAGCCTCGTATTGTCTGTTGTGCAAGTTAGAAGATTCGGTTTGATGATTTTTAGTTTAACAATGCAGAAAGGCCGACAAGGTGGTTGTAGCATATTCTGGATCTTTGAGGAATAATTTTTGAAGGTGTATCATGTTCGAGAATATTATTTTTGGATCATTGCTATGTTGTGGCCGACATTGTTTGGTTTGCATTAATAATTGTTTATGGATTGAGCCAACAATTTGTACATGTTTTATATTTTGTTGAAGCTGACATATAGTTGACGAAATCTCTTGTTGCAGATATATATATAAGTGATTGCTCATGTCATTTTGATATGTAATGAAGTGTGTTGCGATGTCATGCGAAATTTAGAAGGATTGTAGAGCGATTATGCACAGTTTCACTTGTGCAAAAAAAGATTTGTGATCCAAATCAAAGTAGATAGAATTTAAAGAGCAAAATCAGACAGAAGGTCAAGAATGTGATTGATGTGCTTAAATGGAACTGTAATTAGGCATTAGTAGATACTATTCTCTTAGTTTAAATCTTTTGGATGTAATCCAAATCCTTTTGTAAGATAGTGAGTCTTCCTCTTTATGTTTGAGCAGTGAGCTCTAGGCAATGCACCTGAATGCATGTGCATTCCCCATTTGTAAACACTTATATTTTGAGTATACTCATATTGTGGATTGACCTCCACCATGTTTTTTCCCCTAATAGGGTTTCCACATAAAAATCCTTGTGTTATGGTGTTGTGGTTGATTGCTTTGTGTTCTTGCATTTTTCTTTTGATTCAATTCTATAAGTGGTTTAAAGATCAAGTTAATAAAGTCAAATTTTGCAAAACACTAATTCACCCCCCCCCTCTTAGTGTTCCTTGATTCCAACATATGCAACCTAAACTAACTACACTTCTTGCCTACAACCCACAATAATAAGACAAAAGAAGGATTCTCAACTTTGAATCACAAACAATCATCCAAATTATTACTGTAAGAACATGACAAAAGAAAGTGAAAGGAAAAATTTGTTGTTTATATTGAAATTGAAGGAACAAGACATCAAAATCCGATTCAACAAGTTTACAAAACTCTCAACAATGCATATGAGAGCAAGAAATAGAATTATGAACCCTAAGAAATTTGAAATTTCTCCAACTTATAGGCATTAAGTGACCTCCATAGTGCAAAAATACAAAAATCAGGCCCAAAAAGCAACTCATTCTGCATTTTCGAGCTCAAGGAAAAATCTTGAAGAGAAGAGGCTCAAACTGCTCCAAATAGCTTCTCCAAAGTGGAAACTTCTCACCTTCTTAGTGATGATAGCATATGTCTCCTGGGAAGTGTGACCTTTACATTGCCATTATTAGCATTATTTCATCTTGGCTTGAGTTTCATTGACATTTTCACATTTCTTGCTTCACTTTATTCATAGAGGTTGAACTTAGTGTGGCATTGGCATAATATCTTGATCATTTTCCATGAGTGTCTAGCATAATGCAGCTTGCTAGCCTTATGAAGCAATTTTATCCTATTACATGAGTGTTTAGCATAATGTAGCTTGCTAGCCTCGTGAAGCATGTTTTCATGAGTTCACACCTTGTAGACCTAGTGTGTGTTTCTCATTTTGTTTTGGACAAAGAGTTGAGGCTTGATCCATACCTTTTAGACAAATAGTAGAAGCTTGATCTACCCCTTTTCCTTTCTTCGCATTAATTTTGGAATTGTATGTTTATGTATCTTGTCTTGTTGCTTCATATCATACATATGTGTGTGTCCCTTTGTGCTTATGCTGGTTTTACATGGGATCTTGATCTTGGGGGATTGACCACCTCCTTGATCTTTGTCATCATATCTTTCTAACATTTGTGCACTTGGACTCCTCTTGACATATATTGTCTACTTTAGTGTGAGTTTGAGTGTGGGCTCATACTCTCACTAAATTGGGGGCTAAATGTAGTGTAGAAAATTATATACCTTTACAATTTCACACTATGTTCAAGGGTCCCTTAACTAATTGGACTTAATTAAGCTTCTAATTGACCAATTATGCATACCAAAGCCTTATTAGTCTCATTTTCTGAAAGGGAAACCTATATTAAATAATTGCCAACATTAATTTAAACATCTTGGAAATTGTGTGTCTTGGATTTAGATCTCGAGACCCATTCTCCTGCTTAAGTTCTAGACCCAATTTAAAATATGTTTTTGGTGGCATTTTAATGATTCAAATTCAATTTTCAATTGTTGGCTTTTGTAATCTAATTTTTGAGAAATTAGATAAACACCTATAAATATAGTTATTTTATCAATTCAAATCTAAGAATTAAGAGGTAACTTTCACAAGAGCAAAGATTATTGTTAAGAGTGTTGAAGAGAAAATTTATCAGTCATCTACAATAGCAATCAAGATCATATCCTCATGTCAAATTTTATGCATCTTCATGTCATGTTTTGGATCTAACATTGTGATGTAGGTTTCAAGCATTCAAGCATCAAATCAAGTGTCAAATCAAGTATCCAATCAAGCCAATTCATGCAAGATCCAATCCTTGGAGTGATGTGTTAGACTTTAGTCCTCTAAGGGCAGCCATTGAGGGTTTGGTGAATTGTGACACAACATTGTTCATTCACCAAATTCCTTTCATTTTGTCATTATTTCATTATCAAGGTTTAATTACCAACATGGGGTTTGACTAAGGCAAACCCTATTCACCCAAAAACAAACATTTTTTTCTTCTCTCTTTGTATGCACAAATTTACAAGTGAAGAATGATTGAAGATTGATCAAAAGAGAAATTTTACAAAGTTGTCAAAGTTGTCAAAGTTGTCAACATTGTTGTCAAGCCACGAAAAGTCATATCCCGAATTCATTTCTAACTTTTTGGCAGTGAAACTTGGGGCAAATAGAAGCTCAAATCTTGCACCAAAGGACCCCCTAAGTTGAGGAAAACCCCTATACAAAGACCCATTTGCTCTTAGGTGAATGAGTCCTTGTAGGACACTCAAAACCCACTTTTCTTGGTAGGTACACACCATTCTACACTTCCCAGATCTGCTTATAAACTATCATTTTTGTTTTTGTTATTATAGAAATTTGTATTTCAAGTGTTAGGTCATGCAATTTAATTTGTTAAATATTTTTAAATTATCTCCCAAAATTACATTTCATTCATTTTTGTCATAAGAAAATAGCAAATCCTCCTAATAATGTTGACTCACCTCAAGGTTAAAAGTCAATCATATCCTTGGGAGATCTCTTTTTCTAGTGAAATTATTAAATTGTAAGTGTATAAATCACACACCTTTTAATCATTCCACATTGATCACCCCACTTACATTTTTCTACATTTCAATACCTTTCTATACTTTGGGATTTATTTACACTTTTTTGTTGGGAATTAAGCCTTGTTTCAAGACAACTAGCCTATATTGACTCACTACTTCCTCTTGTATGATCATCATGGATTAGTGTCTAATCTTTGTCATTAAAGGAAATTATATCCTCTTGTAAGATCATTGTGGTGATGTAGCCATGTGATGAGGTTATGTCTTTCACTTATATTGTCATGCTTAATGGATTGTCATTGTTTTATTTGATTGTTATCATGTTTTATCATGACATACCAAATGCATTGGTGTGTAATGTGGCATGTTGAGTCACATGTGCATCACAAAAACTCGTTCAACCATTAATATCTTGGAAAAAAATTGGGGAATTAAATATTATATAGGTTAAGTTTGTAAGTGTAGGAAAAGATCACAATCATAGATTTATCCTTAATATTCAAATTTTTCCTTGCATAGAGTTAACAATTTTTTTTATTCCAAGGCAACTATCCAATTTGATATCAACTATTTTATTTTTAGAATTACTAGATATAGATCTCCTTTATTCTTTGTGCATTCATCATTTATCAAGATAAATATATTTAATTTTGATTCAGATTTCCTGTATGCAATTATTACCCATTATTAATACCCAATTTCATTTTATTTACCTAGGTCAATTCATGCTTGTTTGTATTCTTTTAGTTGGATTAGCCCAAGTTACTCATAAAGACATTCTATTTTCATTTATAATTTAACTTACATTTCATATTTTGAGGGAACAAGTGACATACAACGATAATAGGAGATCCATGATTGGAAGGTGTTAAATTTTTTTGGTTTACCATGGAAAAAATATGTGTTTCTCATGTCAAAATAAGAAATAGTGACTTCATTTGATAGTAGCAACACACAACATGATTATGTGATCTACAAGTTATAGATAATAAGTGGTGTAGAAATTACATGGGTTTGAAGTTGGTATTAACATTGATTGAACATTTTGTGTATTTATTTCTTAGGGAAACCTAAAACTTCACCAAGAAGCCTCTCAAATTCCAAATCTAATCTATTTTGTTTGTGATGGCTTGCAAAATGTAGGGTCCTTTCTATTAGAGCATGAAGGAAACTATTTATTTTAGTTATTTGTTTGTGTTCAGATTTATTAGGTGTAAAAGGTGTGTATTTCTCTCACATAGGTGCTTGTTATAATATGTGGTTTTAGTTGAAGAGTGTAAAGATGAAATTTTTCTTTCCTTATCCATATCAACAAGTGGATACAATAAGACAATCTAACTGTTCTTGTATTTCAATGCATACAATGTTTTTAAAATGCAAGCTTAAGAGGGAATATCTCTCATAGTTATGGGTACTCATTTTCTTACACATTGTAGTTGGGAATAGCCTATAAATGGCATTCATTTGGCTGAATTTTTTCTTATATTTAGAAATATAATGGATTTTGGATAGCATTTACCATTTGACTCATAGTCATATTTTTCAAAGGATTTTGATAATGTTGTGATCTTTGATGACTTTACTATTTTGTAGCCACTATGGGGTTTTGGCTTATCTATCCCAAATGAGGGATTCCATTATATTTCAGAGTTCTTTGAAATTTCTTTCAAAACCTCTCCTTATAATAATCATTGCACCTTAATATTAATTTAAAATTTTACCAAAATCATCTTTGTTAGAAATTAAGAGGTCCTCTACTAACTCTAGTAAATAACTATTGTACCCTTGTAATTTTCATATTCCAAAAATTGTATGATCTTCGTGGTTCTATTTTTTGGATAGAATCACAATGATTTTTTCAATAATTACAAAGATGGTATGCTTATAGGTTTTTTTTTTTTGGAGAAATTTTATTTGCAAATCATATGCATGATTAAAGCACCAATGTAGTTTGACAAAGTTTTAGAATTCTAGAGATCAAAGGGATTTTCCAGTGCTTATGCTTGGTGAAAACCAAATAGTTCAATGTTGGCCTCTAGTTCTTTGGTACAAAATATATGCTTTATACCTTAAAATTCTTGCTTTAATAGAATATATTATCTGGATGGTGATGTTTTGCTTTCATATGTAGAGATGTCAATTTGGAATATGTAGGTGAAGTGAAAAGGGTGGTAGTAAAGCTCCTTTGTGCATTATCCAAGGACCTTGACTTTCTTGGTATTTTAGAGAAGATGATGGGTTATATAAGTGATTGTTCTTGAATTACTATCTATCATTTCCAAACCCCAACATGACATCTAGTGTGAGAAACCATTATGATGTGGCTTTACTCATAGTTCTACTATTTAAGTTAAGTTCTCAAGTACTTTGGTGAAATGTTAGACATCTTCCTTGTAGATATCCTTCCTTTCTTTTGAGTTTTTGTTAGCATGTCCATTTTTCTAAGTGTAGAACTAATAATTGTTTTTGTGTTATACTTAAAGAGGAAATGCATGTTGTAAGGGAAGTATAGTTCATTATGAGATAACTAATAATTGTCAATCATTCATTTTATATTTTTCATTTGTAAGTTTAATTATTAAATTTTGTTGATTGTTAATGTAATTTCTATGTATTATTCATTTATATACCATGTTCAACTTCAAGTAAGAAAAACCAAATTGAGAAAATTCTTATCAAGAAGATTATTTATGTTTATGGTATATTTTTTTATACACAAAAATATGTGATAGTATTGGACATAGTGTTATAGCTAAGGTCAAATTCAAATGGCTTGCATGTAATAGCCAAAGCAAAAGGTCCCCCTAGTTATGTTGGGTGCTTTATCATTTTTCTTACCAATATAATATGGTAGCATCTTCTTTTCAAGAGATTACCTATTGAGGATGAAAAAGTTGTCAATAACCTCCAATTTGAACCTCATCAAGGACAACTGGCTCTAGCCCTTCTATATGTTGTCTAGAGTTTTAGAATAGGATTTGTAACTCTTGTATATCTTTTGCATTCATGTCTACGACAAATTTAAGAGAAATATGGAAGGAAAATGCATTCTTAGCAAGTATTGATTGCTTTAATTTTTTAGGAATCTTTGTTGACCTAGAACACTTTGCACTTCAAACTTGAGCATTTTGAGTTCAACTTTGATTATCGAGGATTTGACCTATTACCAGTGGATATGATCTATTGAAAAGAAGACTCCAAGTCACAACATGCCCCAATTGACTAGGTCAAGTTCTACTAGGTCTAACCCCTACATGGGTTTAATTTACAAGTTTGAGTCAATATTCAAAGATGGCAGGGATAAACAAGTAAAAGTTAGCATATTTTTCAATAAGCTTCAAATTTCAAATAAAGCAACAAATTTTTGACCCTCAAGAGCTCTCACATACACACACATATTGACTATTCCTACTATATTAGAGCCATTTAGATGTAAATGGTTGTATTAAACCCACGATAGTAAATATTATAACCTTGTGGTAATCATTTCAATTAGTCATGGTAGTCACCATCGATTACTAATCAAAATGATGTGGGCTTTAACAATTCATAAATCTCAAGGTGTAACACTTTCAAGAGCATCAATTGACATTAAAGACATTGATTGGTATGTTCTCTCATTTAATAATCTCATAAATTTAGTCTTGAATAGATCTACATATCTTATTAAACTTCAACTATCTACAATCTAATCATATACAAAAGATGTCTCCCTTTGAAAGAAAGAAAAGTTATATTTAAGCACAACATAAACTTAAAATTATACTAAACACTATATAAAATTTCTTATATTCTTGAAAAGAAAACTATCTATTTATTAGAAACACCTATCAACATACCTATTACACATTAAAAAAATATAAATATATTAAATCATTATCTAAATATTAGCACAAAACCCAAAAAGGGATAAAATATTCAAAACACAACGTTCCTGTACTTGAAAGATTCTTAGCAATTGAATAAAGTTAGCTGTAATATATTTGTCCTGGCCTATCCAGTGCACAGATGACCTAGCAACAACCCATTAAACGGTGGCAAATGCCAATCCACAGATAACTTCTGTGCAAAACTCTGCAACATCGATGCTTGAAATTTCTGTGCCACACCTTCACCCTCTGCCAGACCTGTTTGTAACCCGTTTAGGCCACAAACCCTTCTCTACATTTGAAGATTTGATGGGCCTAATGCCGCTTAACATGTCTACCACTTGTTCCATGCTTGGCCTGTCATTTGGGTTACTCTCTGTGCACTTCAGTGCTACTCTAAAGGTACCCACTATCTCTTCTTCTATGGCTGATTCCATGCCTTCATCTCTAAGCCCCTCATCAATCACTGCATATTCTCCTTCATTGCATGATTTTACCCAGCTGACAATGTCCATTCCCTCTGCAAAGCTCGAATCCACTGCCTTTTTCCTCGTTATCAATTCCAACAACACCACACCGTAGCTATAAACGTCCATCTTCTCTGTCACTACGGTTGTGTGTCCACGCTCTGCAGCAAAAGCCGATAAAAATCCAAGCCAAAAAAAGAAAAAAAACAAATATATCACACCAAAACTAATCTAGTAATGCTCTTACCAGGTGCAATGTAGCCCAGAGTACCCATAACTGAGGAAGAATCAACAGTGCAGGATCTATCCATGAGTTTAGCAATACCAAAATCAGAAATGTGAGGTTCCATATCTGAATCCAGCAGTATATTGCTGGGCTTGATATCTCTGTGTATAATCTCAGGATCGCAGTTATGGTGAAGGTATGATAGACCATGGGCGGTCCCAATGGCTATTTTGTAACGAATATCCCATCCTAAAACTGGAAGAGGATTCATCTCATGTAATGCATCATTCAAACTGCCATTTGGCATGAATTCATATAGGATATATCCATGATCTTGCACTTGCCAGAACTCCAACAGTTTAACCAGATTTCTGTGACGGATTTTTCCTGCAGTTTGGACCTCCCTTTTTATGCTGTCCTCTTTCTTTTCAGGCGTTAATTGTATTGTCTTCAAGGCGTACAGTTGGCCGGAAGGCAACTCCACCCTGTAAACAACCCCTCTGCCCCCTTTCCCTATTATATACTTCTCGCTTAGATCTTCCGTAGCTTGCAAATATTGGTATAGTTTGGAAGGCAATTCTGCTGCAGCTTCGGATGAGGGCCTAGTTTTGGGGTATAAACGTCTCCATAAAATGACAGCTACTAGGAAACAACTAAACACAAGTGATCCGATGATAATGAGGACTATATAGACTATGCTGAGATGCTTGATTTCCTTCAGAGGGAGAGAAATATTGCCCCTGCAGTTACACAAACTCCTGTCATTCTCTGCTACACACAAACCTGGATTGCCAGTGAATGAGCTTGAAGAAGAATTCCATAACTTCAACCATGACTTGGGTAGGCATCCACTGAGCTGATTATTGGAGATGTTTACTGCAGTAAGGGACAACAGACTGTCAAACGCAGATGGAACGCTGCCAGAGAGATTATTGGATGATAAATCCAAGCTAACTAGTTTATTTAGATTTCCCAGGGCCGCTGGAATTTCTCCACTCAATCTGTTATTGCCTAGATTTAAATGGGTGCTTAGCTCCTGTAGTCGTCCAAGTGATGGGGGAATTTCACCTTGGAATTGATTCTGCCCCAGATTTAGTTCCTGGAGTTGGGTTAAGTTGGACAACCAAGCTGGAATGCTTCCGCCAAAATGGTTTCCTTGTAAAATTAGACTCTGCAATTTCTCTAGACGCTCTAGTTGGTTTGGTAGCGAACCATTCAATGAGTTAAAACTGAAGTCAAGAGAATACAAGAGAGATAATTTACCAAGCTCCTGAGGGAGTGGACCAGTCAGTCTGTTTGAGGAAAGAATCAGTCGCTGTAGCATAGAGAGCTGTCCCAATTCTGGAGGAAGGGTGTAATTCAATTCATTCATGGACAGGTCCATATGGCTTAGATTTTTGCACTGCCCAAGGCTCGATGGTATTCTCCCTTGCAACTTATTGCCGCTCATGTCCAGATAAGAAACAACTGAATTGGAACCCAGAAAATCTGAGGGAATAAGGCCACTTAGATGATTGTGGCTGAGGATCAATCGCCTCAAGCTCCGGCATTTACCAATATCTGGAGTAACGCTCCCTTCCAACTGATTGTATCCCATGAGTAGTTTCTCCAATTGCCCTGAAGAACAAAGTGCTGGAGGTATTGTCCCTGTGAGCCGGTTCCCTGTTAGATCAATTCTTGTGAAATTGTTCCTAGCACCCAATCTTCCAGGTAGTGAACCAGATAGCTGGTTAGCCTGCAAAAGTAGTTCTTGTAACCGTCTGAGATTGCAAATCTTTGGAGATATGCTTCCTGTGAGACTGTTGTTGTACAGAGCCAGACTACGCAAGCTCTTTGATTTGAAAAGCTGTGGAGGGATCGGGCCGTGGAGTGAATTTTCGAACAAGAATAAAATTTGCAAACGGCTCAGTCGACCCAGCTCGGGAGGAATGAATCCCTCAAGTTTATTAATATGTAACCTCAAATCTTCCATAAGGCTGCAATTCCCAAGTTCTACAGGAATATTCCCAGACAAAAGATTTTGATTCAAATAAAGCTTGGAGAGATTTTGCAGTGATCCGAGGGATGAGGGTATGCTCCCTGTAAGCTGATTTTGGGTGGAAGACAACATGGCCAGGCTGCTACAATTGCCTAATTCCCACGGTATTCCTCCACTGAAAGAGTTGTTGGACAGCTCAATTTCGATGAGATTTGTGCAGTTACCAAGTGCTTTCGGGATTTGGCCATGAAGCTTATTGTCAGTAACATACAGGATTTCTAATTTTGAAAGCCGGCCCAGGGACTCTGGCAATTTTCCAACCAGCTGATTGTTGTACAGATAAAGCTCTATTAGATGCCCACAATCGGAAATAGATGAAGGTATCTCCCCTACTAAGGAATTTTCTCCCAACCATAACTTGGCTAGTTGAGTCAGATTCCCAACATTTGACGGAATCTTTCCGCTCAAAGTATTGTCATTCAAGTAAATCACCTCCAGCAGTGGAAGCTCAAATATAGACAGGGGAATGCTTCCGCTGAGGATGTTAGAATAGAGTGACAAATAACTGAGCTTTTTGAGGCTACCCAGTTGGACAGGGATTTGCCCAAGGAGATTGTTTTTTGAGAGATCTAAAGACTCTAACTCTGTGCAATTTCCCAGTTCAGGAGGAATGGTACCAGAGAGATTGTTAGAGCTCAAGGACAGTTCTTTCAAACTGTGTAAATCACAAATAGCTGAAGACAGCGTTCCAGAGATTTGGCTTTGAGAAAGATCGAGTGTACGCACCGTATGATCTGGATTACAGGTGACTCCTTTCCAGTGGCAGGGGTATTTGTTGGAGGAGTTCCAGCTGCTGAAAATGTCGGGAGATGCATTGAAGTTGTTGAGAAGAGAAAATAGAACAGTTCCCTCATTGATAACTGCTTCAGTGCAGTGAGCCTCCAATGCCACTACGACAATCGCGAACAGTATTGCTGCAAATGTCAGTGAGCCCATTTCGAAAACCCTCGGCCGTTTCCAACTGTAATTATGGGGGAGAAGGCCTATTTAAAAACTCAACGCGGTGTGCGAGGGAGTTGAACCTGTCCCAACAAGATAATAATTTTCCTGTTTAAAAATTCGGCTTTCTTCTGCGCAACAACTATCCACTCGCACAGAAAGGATAACAAAAGCCTGACCCCTCCATGATAGCAGTATTATTAGTATATTTTATATCTTGTAGGAGAAACCAGGGGCTCCCTTTCCCATTGCGGTCTCCTTTCTGAAGATTTGGGTTGACTGGTTGAGATTTAAAAGCGCAGTTGACACAGAATTGGAAAAATCCAAGAAGACTGTCGCGTTTCGTCCTCCTCTGGAAAGCTTTTGACTCGTTTCCCCGCGGGGTAGCGTTCACACTAAATGAAATGCCTTCCGGAATTGTATTCAGGAGTTGCATAAAAATATCCATTGGAACATTCAAAGCACCCACCGCTACCAACTTCTATTTTTGTTTGATGCCTGTAAGGTTTTTGCTCAAGTCGATCATTTATTATTTTTTAAAGCACAGATAGACGAGCATGTTTCAAAGTTGTGATATTAGTTGTGTGTATAATGCCCAATATTGGATCAATAGTTGTGACTTTAAAGTTGTTAGGTGTTGATGATGACTACTCATAATTAAACAACAAAATGTATTCCTTCGATCTAAAAGCAACCAATCATATGATTCCACATCAGTGCTCAATAAAACATGCTCAATAGTTTTAAAACAAATATATTCAACTCTAGTTATTCTTAGATACATTAATACATTATATATATATATATAAATAAATAAAATTGTATGTGTTTTTTATATATAGATTATTATACTTGTACATTATGATGGGTGGAAAAATTCATTTAATCAAATATTGTTTTGAATAAATTTAATATATGTTAGTTAATACAAATAATGATGTCTCATTAGATGTGTACTCTTTATCAATAGGGACTCCAATATTAAAGAAGTTAGGAGGTTGTTTATGAGAAAAGCTTTAGAACCACACTCTATATTAATTTATTGTTTAAAGCTCAAGTTAGTGCAAACCTACTCAACTTAGCATGCACACTCTAAACATTAACCATCTAGACATGTCCACACTTTTAAGTGCTCAAATTTGATTACATGATGATTGCTACCATAATAGAATCTCAACACCCACTTCTTTTTCCATAATAGAATTTATTTATATGATGATTGTTACCATCACAGTTAGACATGTCCACACTTTTAACAACATAAAATCTCCCAATCATGTAAGTGCTCAAATTTGGATGGTCAAAACATTTCAATTTCCAATGATGATTTGGCTCCCAACACCCACTTCTTTTTCCATAATAGAATTTATTTATATGATGATTGTTACCATCACAGTTAGACATGTCCACACTTTTAACAACATAAAATCTCCCAATCATGTAAGTGCTCAAATTTGGATGGTCAAACATTTCAATTTCCAATGATGATTTGGCTCTCTCTCTTTCTCATGATGAAAGCGTCTAGTTGGCCTCTAGTTATGCTTATTTGATCATTTGTCAAGATTTTGTCCCTTGTCACCTTGTTGATTATTTATTTTTGATCTCTTGATAATGCATTCACACCTTTTACATCAATTCATTGTATGGTGGCTAATTGTTTGCCCCAACAAATGAATTACTGGTTAAAGTGGTGAGCGTTCCAATTTTATTTGTTTCTTCATTTTCTTTTGTTTGGGTTTTTCCCTCATCTATTATGCATTTATCTTGCTTGACCATAGGCACCCAACAAGTGTATGACACTATTTTTCCATCTTTTTTCTTAGAATTTCATAGACAGCAGAGATTAAGCTTTTAGATATATCACTCTTTCATTTCATAGCTCCTAATTCTTGAAGAAAACACATAAAAACTTCAAACTCCTTCAATAGACAACCAACACATAGCAAGCATGTGAACCTTAGGCAAAGGAAGAGATCATTCTATACAAGTTTCATATTGGTTCCAAACATCCAATATAGCCATCACAACCTCTAGGTTTAGTCAATTATTGCCTCTTCATGACTCTCACATCTTGAACAACAAGAACCACTTTCCTAAATGTCATTTCTCTATCATTTAATTATCTTGTCACCTTCCACCACAAACAAAGAACCTGACAAGAGGATAGAGAAGGAGAAGAACATAACAACTAGGTCCTTCAGGATAGTTTTGTCATACTATAAATGTAATGTAACTATTGTCTAATTGATATGTCCCCACTACTCATTGGTTATGCTTCTTTGTTGTTGTTCACGGTTTTTGGGATGCAATTGTCAATTCTGGTAGTTTCTATTTTTGGCTGACTATAGTTTCATCATATTGTCTCATCATACGGCAAATGTAATGTAACTGTTGTTTAATTGATACATCCCCACTACTTGTTAGTCATGCTTCTTTGTTGTTGTTCATGTCCTTATGGTTGTATTTATCTATTTTGGCAATTCATGTTTTTGGGTATTTTGTGACTCCACTTTAGGGATTTTTTGGTGTTAGTTTTCTTTTTTTTTATTTTTTCTTTGGAAAAGTGTTGTGTCACTTTTTTTTAGAGGATAATTTCCTCAACTATGAATTGGCTTGCATAGTGAATGAAAAATCTCTTTTTGTTGTCTCTATCATTTTTGGATATATTTATTTGTTTATATTCTAAAAATTAAGACATATAATGGTAGGCTTGTGTACAATCTTGAAAATGTATAGCTAGCAAGAATCAAGCTTGTTTATAAGAATTGAACAAAAATCTTAAGTCTTGATTTTAGGGAATACAAGTATTAACTATATCAGTTTGGTATCAAAGCAATCAATGATGGCCCAAAGTGGAGTCCACATAAACTGGGTAGGAAGGGATAGGAGGAGTGCAAGGCCTTGAAGAAATGTTGCTAGGGAATTAGACCCTATGAAGAGTCTTATTGAAGCCTTGACAAGCTAAAATTTCAAGTTAAAGGTTGATATTTCCAATTTTAAAGGTGAGCTTAACCTCAATGTATTACTAGACTAGGTCTAGGAGTTGAAGTACATTGAGATGGCAGACATTGATGAGGACAAATATTATAATTATGATATGAGCTGCAAATTATCTAATACGAAAATAAGTTGTCCCAATTTTTGCAATGTGAAATCACCAAGGAATAACGCCACTTAGATTGTTGTATTCTAATCGCAACCGCACTAGATTGGAGAGTTGTAGTAACTCTGCAGGAAGAGTACCATTTAGTTGATTCATGGACAGGTCAATATAGATCAGATTTTTGCACTGCCCAAGTCTCGGTGGTATTCTCCCCTGCAACTTATTGCTGCTCATGTCTAGGTAAGAAATAACTGAGTTGGAATCCAAAAAATCTGAGGGAATAAGACCAGTAAGATGGTTTTGGCTCAGTATCAATCGCCTCAAGCTCCTGCATTTCCCAATATCTGGAGGAACGCTCCCTTCCAACTGATTGGATCCCATAACTAGAATCTCCAATTTCCCTGAAGAGCAAAGTGCTGGAGGTATTGTCCCTGTGAGCCGATTCCCTGTTAGATCAATTCTTGTGAAATTTGTTCTTGGCACCCAATCTTCCAGGTAGTGAACCAGATGGCTGGTTAGCCTGCAAAAGTAGTTGTTGTTACCGCCTGAGATTGCAAATCTTTGGAGATATGCTTCCTGTGAGACTGTTGTTGTACAGAGACAGATTCTGTAAGCTCTTTGATTCGAAAAGCTGTGGAGGGATTGGGCCATGGAGTAAATTCTCGAACAAGAACAAAATTTGCAGACGCCTCAATCGACCCTGCTCGGGAGGAATGAATCCCTCAAGTTTATTAATATGTAACCTCAAATCTTCCATAAGGCTGCAATTCCCAAGTTCTACAGGAATATTCCCAGACAAAAGTTTTGATTCAAATAAAGTTGGAGAGATTTTGCAGTGATCCAAGGGAGGAGGGTATGCTCCCTGTAAGCTGGATTTGGGTGGATGACAACATGGCCAAGCTGCTAAAATTGCCTAATTCCCACGGTATTCCTCCACTGAAAGAGTTGTTGGACAGTTCAAGTTGGATGAGATTTGTGCAGTTACCTAGTGTTTTGTGGATTTGGCCATGAAGCTTATTGGAAGTAACATACAGGAATTCTAATTTTCAAAGCCTGCCCAGGGACTCTGGCATTTCTCCATCAAGCTGATTGTTGTGCAGATAAAGCTCTGTTAAATGCTAGCAATTGGCAATAGATGAAGGAATCTTCCCAACTAGGGAATTTTTTTTCAACCATAACTTGGCCAGTTGAGTCAGATTCCCAACATTTGACGGGATCTCACCACTCAAATTATTGTTATTCAAGTAAATCACCTCCAGCAGTGGAAGCTCAAATATGGACAGGGGAATGCTTCCGCTGAGGATGTTATAATAGAGTGACAAATAACTGAGATTTTTGAGGCTACCCAGTTGGAAAGGGATTTTCCCAAGGAGATTGTTGTCTGAGAAATCTAAAGACTCTAACCCTGTGCACATTCCTATTCAGGAGGAATGGTACCAGACAAATTGTTAGAGCTCAAGAACAGTTCTTTCAAACTGCTTAAATCACAGATAGCCGAAGACAACGTTCCAGAGATTTTGCTTTGAGAAAGATCGAGTGTACGCACCGTATGATCTGGATAACAGATGACTCCTTTCCAGTGGCAGGGGTATTTGTTGGAGGAGTTCCAGCTGCTGAAAGTGTCGGGACTCCGGAGGTGCATTGAAGTTGCTGAGAAGAGAAAGTAGGACAGTTCCATCATTGTTAAGTGCTTCAGTGCAGTGAGCCTCCAATGCCACTACGATAACCGCGAACAGTATTGCTGCAAATGTTAGTGAGCTCATTTCGAAAATCCTCGGCTTTCTTCCGCGCAACAACCATCCACTCGTACAGAAAGGGTAAAGAAGCCTGACCCCTCCATGATAGCAATATTACTAATATATTTTATAGCTTGTAGGAGAAATCAGGGGCTCCCTTTCCCACTGCGGTCTTCTTTTTGAAAGCATGGTTTGCACAGAATTGGACAGGAAGACTGTCGCGTTCCGTCGTCCTCTGGAAAGCGTTTGACTCGTTTACCCGTGGGGTAGAGTTCACATTAATGAAATCCTTACATTAAAAATATCCATAGGAACATTCAGAGCACCCACAGCTACCTACTGCTATTTTTGTTTAACGTGTCTAAGGTCTTTGTTCAATTCTATCATGTTAATTATTATTTTTTAATAAAAAGCTTAATATATTAAAAGTAAGTGAAATACAAGAGAGCAAGAAGCAAGAATATCTCAAGAATAGATAGTTTCTCAAAATAAATATTTTTAATTTCAGTTTTTTAATATGTTTCATATATAATAGCAATGGCATATTTGTGTAATGGGTAATGCCGAATAATTTTATGAGAATTTTAAAGTTGAGTAGTTTGTTTTGTAGAAATATGAAAATGTGTCATAAGAAGGAAAAAAATCACATTGTTATAATTAAGGTTTTTCCATAAGTTAGTTTATCTATGGAAGGTTAAATTTGTAAAAAATGTATACCTTCATAAAATACAAATCAATAATTGTGTAGGTAAATTGGTTAATTAGGGAGAATTTGGTCTTTTTTTTTGCTTACATTTGTGCAATATACATGAGGTCAATTGGTAGTCCATTTAGAAAATGATGTTGTTTGTGCAACAAAGGTCTCAAATTTCAATGGAAAAGTGACAAATACAAATCAATCATGCATCCACTTACAAGGATCTACACACAACTAAAACAAAACCTCTAAATCAAGAAGATAATCAAGCTCTATTACCAATAGGATCATGTTATGCTTCAAATAAGGAGAGAGGGAGAGAAACAGAAAGATGGGGATGGAAAGATGGAGAGATATAGGGGAAGAGCAAGAGAGAGAGACATTGAAGGGGTAAGGAAATAGAGATAGAGATGGAAATGAAAATGGAGATGGAGATGGAGATGGAGATGGAGATGGAGGAGAGGGATATGGAGAGGAGAGGGAGAAAAATAGAGAGAGAAGATAGAGGGATAGATAGAGATGGAAGACATAAATATATAGAGATGGAGAGAAAGGGGAAGAGAGGGAGAGAATGAGAGAGGGAGATAGAACAAGATATGGGGGAGATGGAAAGGACATGGAGAGATACAAGAGAAGGGGTGGATGGAAAGAAGAAATATGGAGATAGAGATAGAGAGGTAAAGAGATAGATAGAGATATGTCCAATGACAAGCATTACGCACGATAACAAAGACAAATATTGAGTGATCGGCTGAAATGATAGCCATTGAAATATGATGATGTTCCGGACAATGAACCCTGATGACGGATCGAACCTGATTGATAAGATCAAAACATCGAAAGATTTTTATTAGACGGATGACGAGGCCGATGACTGGCGGATCAACGATGGGGACAACGAAAGAGGGGGAGTTGAGCAAGATAAAGATATAGGAAGGATATATAGAGAAAAAGGGAGAGATGGAGGAGATTGAGGAGATAGAAATGAATGGATATAACGAAAAGGAGATGGAAGGATAGAGGGGGAAGGTGGAGGTGGAAGGAAAATAGGAATGGAACAGGGGAAGGAGATAGATAAAGAGATATAGTGGAAAGGAGAGATATAGAAAGAGAGAGTGATAGGAGGAGAGAGAGAGAGGGAGATATAGAGATATATATACATTAGGAAAGATATAGGAGAGAGAGAGAGAGAGATATGGATGCAAGGAGAGGTAAGGAGATAGAGATAGGGGGAGAGATAGAAAGGAAGATAAAGATAGAGATGGAATGGATATGGAGAGAGAGGGAGAGATAAATAGAGATATAAAGAGGGGGAAACAAAAAGAGGGAGATCTATGGAGGAATAGAAAGATATAGGAAGTTATATATAGAGAGAGAGGTAAAATGTAACACCTCTTTAAACCCAGGCTGGTAAGATAGTATTTTGATTTTGATTTGATATTTTAAATGTTAAATGTTATTATAATGAGGTTAGATATTGTTGATTTAGTGAAAGGTTATTATGATTAGCTATGATGATGCAATTAATTGATATATATGGTAGCTAATTACAGTCAGGATGTAGTATGTGCTTCAGCTATGTATATATGTATATGCGATGTGTATGTTATAGATACCAGGTATCGACTCCACTTGGCTTTATAAATCTGAGCGTACCTTCCCCAATGGTGGTTATTGGAGGTAGTCACAAGCCAAACGTCTCCTACCCTAGCCCACTATACCCTGTTAGGGAAATTTTTTCCTTGTAGATGTCTTATCATCGAGCTACCTAATGGTAACATTCAGAGCACCTTTCAACCGTATGTTCCAGCGCACCTTTCTGTTGTATGTGGTTCGCCAGTATGTCTTGCTGAGGTATTCTGTCTTGGTTTCTGTAAATATTTTATGTGGATTATATATATTTATTTATTTATTTTGGTTGTCAGTGTTATGATGCGTTTTCATTGGCATCTTTTTCGTGATTTTAAATATGGTATTTTATAATATTTTATTGAGGAGAAATTTGAATGGTTTATGTTCCATGAGGTTTTAAATATGATATTTGAAATAATTTTTATTGATCACTTGAGAGAAGGTTATATTTCATTTGGAATTTTTAAATGATTTTATTAATCCCTTTTGGCGGGGAAGCTTTATGTATTTTAATGTTGCACATTCAATGAATTCAATTAATTGCTTTGGGGATTTTTAATAACTTGTTTAATAAAATGTTTTATTTCATTTTTATTGTGTGGAGGAGTTTTGTTAAAATAAAATAAGGGGCAAACTTGTTTTGGAGATAGAGATTTTTATTCTTTTTTTTTTTGCAGTCATTTTTTGGAAGGGAAAAACTTTTGTTTTGGGGAAGAAGAAGAAAACCCCCATGAATTGGGCAATAGAGTTGGAAGAATTGTCGAGAAGAAATTTGTGGGTAGTAGCTTGTTGAAATCAGCGTGCCATTCCTTACTTTTTGTCTAGTTTTGGAGCTTGGTCATGTCTTCTTCATTTAGCATTCCTCCATTCTTGTTTTAGAGCAAATTGAGGTATTTTTTTGTTACTCTTCAATCTTGTATGGCTTGTAATTTGGGCATTCACTCATGTTTCTTGAATGGTTGGTATTTTTTGAACTGGTTATTTCTATGTCATGAAAATTGGAGGAACTCCTCTATTTCTTTTTTGTATTGCTTGGGATTTGAAGGTTGGTTGTTTTAAATTCAAGCTATTGCTATGTAGTATTGTTTATGGCTGATTTTTGTACATTTCCAACAACTATGAAATGGGTTGTTGGGAAAAATCTGATTTATGGGCTCTTTCTTATTCTTCTCTTTTGCCCAATTTGTAAAAATGTGTTTTTTATTTGCTGCTCATTATCCTCTTGATAAAAATGAAATTTAAGAGCGGATTTCATCTAGAAATGCCAAGATCTCAACTGTGTCTTTGGAAGATTTTAATTCTAGGCACTTTCATTCTTGCCCAAAATTTGTGCCCTCTTGCTAAATGACATTTTTTTATGCTGCTCTTTAACCATTTGTTATAAATGCAAAATAAAGTTAGATTCTATGTAGAAACACCCATATTTCAAATGGGTCGTTGTCTGATTTTTACTCCGGGCAACTTCATATTTTCATGTTTTTTTTGCCCAACTTGGCAAAATGACGTTTTCATAACAGCGCCTCATTTTCGGTTCTAAACTTAAAAATTGAAGGTGAATTCCAACTTGAAATGCCAAAATATGAATTGGGTCGAGCTTAGAATTTTAACCCAAGCACTTTGAATTTTTATGTAATTTTTATGCCTCTATTTCATGATTGAATTCGGTTGTTCAATGTGTCTTCTTACAACAATGTTGCATGGTTGTTTTTTAATAGTTTTATGAGGGATATTAGTGGCTTTTCCTTGTTTCATATTTTCTATGGTTTCCTCATTTAGTTAAACGAGATGGCCTATCCATCTGCAGGGTGTTGAGTTATCTGTTCGCAGGGCATTGATTTGGGCACAATGGAGTCTCCTCGTCTGTATGAGAGGTGTACCTATTTCCGTGTGGTGTCATCCCTTTGAGAACACATGATGACATTTCATCCAGTCAGCACTTTTGTACCTTATACCTCAGTATTCATGAGTAGTACATGTCATGTTCTTGTATGAGCATCTGCATTTTGTGATTTTGGCCTTAATGCATTGCATTCCATGTTTCCTCCGTGCCTAATGTGAGTGTTGGCCTTATGTTTTCCTTGCCTTGATTTTTCTACTTGGGCCTTGTGACTACCTTTGATCATAGTGGGGTGGCCTCTTTTGAGTCCACATGGTAAGGAGGCATTGCCACCGCCATTAGGAACCAACGTACAGGTTATTAGAGCACTAGTTGAAGCTGATCCCTCTTGTACTTGTCTTATATGTTGATGTATTTTATTTCATGGCTATGTCTTTTTATTCATGTACATTCATTTATGTATATTGTACTCTCTTAAAAGAGAAGATAAAATCATATAGATTAATGAGAAGAAATGTGATGTTTATATTTGATTTACGAGTTCTGATGTTGGTATCGAACTCACTTGTATTATGATGAGCATAATGGATTTTTCTTCAATATTTTCCATTCAAAAATCTGAGCTTTGGTTGTATATTTCCTTCATGTTTTAGTCTACAAAAGTTTTGGAGCATCGCCGCTTTCTGCTTGTTGCTCTGTCTTGTTGCTGCCAAAGTTTTGGAGTAGCAAAAGTTCTAGAGTAGAAGTTCCGGAGCAGCAGAGGTTCCAGAGCAGGAAGTTCCAGAGCAGAGGTTCCGAAGTAGGAAGTTTCGTAGCTGGAAGTTTCGTAGCTAGAAGTTTCATAGCTGAAACTTCTGTAGCTAGAACTTTCGTAGCTGGAAGTTCTAGAGTAGGAAGTTCTGGAGCAGAGGTTCTGTAGCTAGAAGATTTGTAGTTGGAAGTTCTGTAGCTGGAAGTTCCATAGCAGGAAGTTCAAGAGCAAGTTTCTTGAGCTATTATGTTTGCTCTTGTTTGGATTTTCTCTGGAGGGTGGATTAGTCCTCTCCTTTGGGTTATGTTTGGCCATGCTTGGCCATGTTTGTGGTCGTTATATCGTATTGGCAACTGCTTTATCTGTAAGTTATCATGTATTTTTTCAAAAAAAAATTATCTTGTCCTCTTTTGTCTCTTACCCTTCAAGGTTGCATAGCAGGATGTTACATCTGGTATCAGAGCCCATGTTCACACACTGGGAGCTCTAGCGTACTTGATCCTTCTATGTTATGTTGTGTTTGGTGTGTGTGGCATGAGCTTGTTATAGTGTTTTCATAGTCTTATTGTTTTGCTTTCATGCCTTAGTTTGATGTATAGATCATGCTTGTGATGATCTATTTTAATGTGTCCCTTGTTTCCTTTGGGATGCCCCTAAGGGCAGAGCTAGAGGCAAAGTCAGAGGTGGAACCTATGTTGCAGCACTGGGATCCCTACTTATGGTTGATACTAGCTTGGTGTGTTGTGTGTAGTGGACGGCAACAAGTGTTGTTGTTTCTCGCCCCTTACATACCATGTTGAGGAATGTTTTGTGAGGGTTAGTTAGACCCTCAAACCTACCAAGAAGTGTGTTTTGATTGGTCTCCTTCTTGATGTGTGGCTCTTTCGTTATTTAAATTGTTATGACCCTTGAGTGGTTCCTTAGTGTGGTTGTAGTGTGCTTGATGTGTGTGTTCCAAATGCTTGTTGTGGTGAGATAGTCATAGGACCTCTTGCTTTGAGTGCTTTGGTATGGCATTTTAGAGGGTTGAGTTTCCTAACCCTAGCTTGAGTTGTGGAGGAACAATGCCTCCTAGGTCTTGCCTTACCCTACGGGATTGGAGTGATTCCCTTGGTTGAGAGTCTTCTGAGGTTGAGATTGATTACTTTCCTATATCCTGTGTTGCAGGTGGGCATGTTGGACCTTAGCTTGTTGGTGGGTTGCAGGTGACATGTGTTGCCTAAATTAGCCTTGCTTGGTTTCTTTGGTTATGATTGTGGGTAGGTCTATTTGACCTTGAGGGTGCCAAGAAGTTTCTTTTGTGTGTATTATCTTCTTGAGCCTTGTTGTTTTTCATCACCATGCAAGTTTTTGGCGCATGTCCTATGTTCTTTACCTCCTTGTGCTAATGATTGTTTGATTGACCCTATGTGGTTTTGGAGTTGCTTTTGCATGTTATATTGTATTGAGATTATAAATATGGTAATAGAAAATGAATGATCATGTTGTTAGTTCATAGAGATTATTGCATGCACTCGTATGATTGATGCATTTGTGTGGAAGGGTTGGTAGGATGATGAAACCATGTTTGCATTTGTGCCTATGTTAGAATTGTAAATCTCTCTTGCCTTCTCTCTCTCCCATTGGTTAATGAAGATGCCTACCTTGAGTGTGTGGTGTATTGAAATTCATTGTATGCTTGTCTCTTATGAGAAAATGTTTATGCATTCATGAAGGTTTGCTTTATTAGATCAACCTTGGGTAAAGGACCTAAGTCCCCAAGTTGCATTCATAATTATGGAACATGTATGAAAAATGAATATAAAATCATTTTGCATTAAGTAAAAGTTTAGAGAAAAAGGGAATAGTGAAACCATTGGCATGTTAATGATATTTGAAAAAGGTTAAATAAATGTTGAAATGATGATGTTTCATACCTTGTCTTGGGCAAACATTGTAATGATATTGCACTATGTGTGGGAAATAAATGTGGTTAACATATGTTTTTGTAGTAAGGTGATTTACCGCTTAATAAAAGTCAATGTGAATGTGAGAGTTATCATGGCATTGTTGATTTACTCCATGTAGCACTATGATGTTTTGTATGGATGTTGGGAGTACATGTTCTTAGAAAATTGTATTGACCTTGTATAATTAGAGGAGGATAATGGTTTTATGTTGGTAAGAGGAAATTGAAAAAGGTACTCCCTATTATGTGAACATCTTGTATTAGTGCGCATATTGAGTGTTGTGAATACCCCGTACTTGCTTTGTGTTCCCATGGGATGCTGATACTGTGTACCCATCCATGGAGGATATGTTGTATTTGGGGTGTGGCATTAACCATACCATTATGTGTGCATGTATGTTTGTTACCTGATTGAGGTCCAACCCACGTGTGGTTGAAATTTACATATATATTAAGAGTAACCAAAATTTAGTTTCATAGAATCTCTTCTTTTGGTTCTCTAGTCCCTCAATCCATGAAGGGTCAGTAGCAGCCACAAAGTTCCTTGGGCGGAGTGTGTAGCGTACGCATGTTGCGGCGCAAAGCATTCTCAACTCAACCGATCCCGAGGAAAGTACTCACTACTTCCCCTTATGATGGATCAAGTTACTTGATCCATATGTGCTAGCCTAATCTCTACAATTTGGTTTACAACAGCATTGGTTTGTTAGTATTGTCTGGCCATTCGTAGGGACGTTGAGCTGGAATTAGCGAATTGACCTCGTCCACATGAGAGGTGAGACTCGAGTAGCCCTATATTGTTATACTCATATATGCACTATTTATTCCATATCTGCACATTTTCTACCATTATGCCATAGATATGATGCCACACCATACTAATGTTTCGACATAGTGTTGGTGATGATGCCACGTGCTTAGACATGTGAAGGTGCATTATGAGATTGTGTTATGGTAGCCTACTCGTGTGATGAGTGTGATGGGGCCTCGTACACTTTTAGAGGGACACTCATGTTTTCTCTCGACAGTGTTTGGGTTGATTGGCATATGGGTATGTCCTAGCCATGTATAACTTTGGCTACAGTGAGTACCTGCGTGTGCCCTTTCCACAAGGTATCACTATGCGGGGTGTGTTATGTGTGTGTCTACTTCCGCGGAGCCACAGACACACTGCCATGCGATGTACGACCAGTACGTGCCTTCTCTGGCTGGCGTATGACCATGTCGTGCTAAGACGTGATGCGGGATGTGGCCAAGGTGCACATTCCATGTGGATAGATAAGGAGTGCATGGGCCACTTGGTGAGTCCATGTCGTGTGATGACATGATGCGAAGTGTAGCCGAGGAGTACACTTCATGACATGTGGTTGGTGTGCCCACTCCGCCACACATGAGGGGCTATTGTGATAGTCAAACGTTGTTCCCTCCTTCCTCGTCTGGTGGCTAGTTAGTCACATAGTTATGTATTGTGTCATTTTGAAGATTGTGAATCTCCTTTTGGTTATTGATGTTTCACTTTGATTGTGAAAACCAGCAAAAATTTGATTTATCTTGTTTGTGATGGTTTAGCCACAGATTGTGAAATTTATTTGCTCGTAGCCCTCGAAGTTACACATGATTTAGTGTTGAAATTGTGCACATTTCTTGCTTTATTGTTGAAATTGAATATTTATTTGATAATTATTTATGATCTTTGGTGGCTAAACTAGTTTTATATTTGTTGTTTTCAAATTTTGGTCTTGTGTTGTAATGTGATTCCTCATCGAGAACGGGAGAGCCGGACTCAGTTGAGTGTATACGAGGAAGTAGACGCAAGGAACCTTGAGGATGGGGGTATGTAAGGTTGTTACACAACTAGGACCCACTACCCACCTATGTGTGATGACTATCTCTTGGAGGCTAACCACCTTATTCAATAAGAGATAGGTCATTGTGGTCTTGTTTAGATGGTCTCACCATGTGTGTGTGGCCTAACACCATCAAACCACTGAGTGTGATGTATGGATTGTGTGAGATGGATATTGGCTCTTGGCTTATGGATTATGTATCATGGATTAGTATGATGCTTACTGGTGTCCAAATGGACCCTTGTGTAACCTTGTGATGTGATTCTCAATGATGTAAGTATGTATGTATGTATGTATGTATGTATGTATAAATGCATGTTTTATCTTGGATATGGATTCATATGAAAAGTTCAAAAGTTGGATTATTGTGCTTTAGAAAGTGTAGATTGTTATATTTTGTAGAAAATGATGCCAAATATGTTATAATGTGTGAGATTGGAAGTATGTGGAAAACAAATATTGTTGCAAATTGTGGTGTTTTGGAAAGAATTGAGTGCTTGTGCATCTTCTTTACCCTATGCTTAGTGGAATTAATGTGTATCTTAACCTATCCTTGGATGAATGTGGATGTCAAACTAAATGCTTATTTTGAGAATTGTGACACATGTGATGTTAGAAAAATTAACCATGTTATTTTGTTTCATGTTGAGACCTTATGAGTAAGCCATATGTCAATATATTGATAGTGATTCTTAGAAAGGTGAATGAGATATAGATGTTTTTTCTATTTCGTTTAGTGATGAATGATGTATATTATAATTTTTATCCTTGGAATGAAATACAATTGATGTTAATTATTATATTGTGAATACTAATGTGTGACATGGCTGCATATTGAGTTTACATGACTTCCAGGAGTAAGTCAAATCTTAGGGAGGGAGGATGTAACACCTCTCTAAACCCAGGCTAGTAAGATAGTATTTTGATTTTGATTTGATATTTTAAATGTTAAATGTTATTATAATGAGGTTAGATATTATTGATTTAGTGAAAGGTTATTATGATTAGCTATGATGATGCAATTAATTGATATATATGGTAGCTAACTACAGTCATGATGTAGTATGTGCTTCGGCTATGTATATATGTATATGCGATGTGTATGTTACAGGTACTAGATATCGACTCCACCTAGCTTCACAGGCCTAAGCGTACCTTCCCCAATGGTGGTTATTAGAGGTAGTCACAAACCAAACGTCCCCTATCCTAGTCCACTATACCCTGTTAGGACAGTGTTTTCCTTGTTGATGTCTTACTGTTCGGTTACCTAACGGTAACGTCTGGAGCACCTTTCAGCCGTATGTTATCTTTTCGTGATTTTAAATATGGTATTTTATAGTATTTTATTGAGGAGAGATTTGAATGATTTCTTTTCCATGAGGTTTTAAATATGATATTTCAAATAATTTTTATTAATCACTTGAGAGAAGGTTATATTTCATTTGGAAATTTTAAATGATTTTATTAATCCTTTTTGGGGGGGAAGCTTTATGTATTTTAATGTTGCACATTCAGTGAATTCAATTAATTGCTTTGGGGATTTTTAATAACTTGTTTAATAAAATGTTTTATTTCATTTTAATTGTGTGGAGGAGTTTTGTTAAAATAAAATAAGGGGCAACCTTGTTTTGAAGATAGAGATTTTTATTCTTTTGTTTTTTTTGGGAGTCCTTTTGGAAGGGAAGAAACTTTTGTTTTGGGGAAGAAGAAGAAAACCCCCATGAATTGGGCAACATAGTTGGAAGAATTGTCGAGAAGAAATTTGTGGGTAGTAGCTTGTTGAAATCAACGTGCCATTCCTTACTTGTTGTCTAGTTTTGGAGCTTGGTCATGTCTTCTTCATTTAGCATTCCTCCATTATTGTTTTGGAGAAAATTGAGGTATTTTTATGTTACTCTTCAATCTTATGTGGCTTGTAATTTGGGCATTCGCTCATGTTTCTTGAATGGCTGGTATTTTTCTGATCTGGGTTATTTCTATGTCATGAAAATTAGAGGAACTCCTCTATTTATTTTTTGTATTGCTTGGGGTTTGAAGGTTGGTTGTTTTAAATTCAAGTTGTTGCTATGTAGTATTGTTTATGGCTGATTTTTATACATTTCCAACAAACATGAAATGGGTTTTTGAGAAAAATCTGATTTATGGGCTCTTTCTTATTCTTCTCTTTTGCCCAATTTGTAAAAATGTGTTTTTTATTTGCTGCTCATTATCCTCTTGATAAAAATGAAATTCAAGAGTGGATTTTATGTAGAAATGTCAAGATCTCAACTGCGTCTTTGGAAAATTTTAATTTTGGGCACTTTCATTTTTGCCCAAAATTTGTGCCCTCTTGCTAAATGACATTTTTTGATGCTGCTCTTTAACCATTTGTTATAAATGCAAAATAAAGTTAGATTTTGTGTAGAAACACCCATATTTCAAATGGGTTGTTGTCCAATTTTTAGTCTGGGAAACTTCATATTTTCATGTTTTTTTCTTGCCCAACTTGGCAAAATGACATTTTCATAAAAGCACCTCATTTTTAGTTCTAAACTTAAAAATCGAAGGTTAATTCCAACTTGAAACACCAAAATATGAACTAGGTCGGGCTTAGAATTTTAATCCGAGCACTTTGAATTTTTATGTAATTTTTATGCCTCCATTTCATGATTGAATTCAGTCATTCAACGTGTCTTCTTATAACTGTAATACTCCTCTGGCTAAGGAGTCGGAAGAGAAAGATAGGTCAAGGGATTCTTCTGGTATTTCATACGTTGAGATTGAATTAATTATATAAGGGTAATATTGTTTATTAAAAGGTTAGATTAAATTTCATTTAAATATTTAATTATTTAATTTATTTTTAGAAAAAGTCATGAGTTTATTAAATGTTAATTAAATAATAAATTGTGTTTATTATTTCAATTAACTCACTGGTTGAGGATAATTATCAAAATAAATTATTTAAAGTAATTGGATAATATGCTTTACAAGTAATGTTGTAAAAACAGGAATTAAAACAAAAAAATAAAATAATAAAATAATAAATATTGAAAATAGAAAAATAAATAAATAAAAGAATTGAAAAAGATGAAAGAACGAATATGATTGGAGATTTAACTGAAAAGCTCGCTTTTAAAGATATAATTTCTTTTATTCAGGATTTTGGTGAGCTTTTGCAAGAAGTTGGAATATCTTTTATTTAATGGAAGTTTTTGTGGGTTTTGTTTTTTTTCTTTTACGGATAGAGTGAGGGAGATCATGCAAAAATAAAATAGTGGAAACTTGTTTTCTAATTTTTTATTTTTTTGATTTTTGTTTTTAAAAAAACCTGCTTTATATTTCTTTTGGGATTTTTAGCTAGGGGTTTGGGGGGTCACCGGAAGATAGCTGAATTTCTGCTTGGAAAGGTGAGAGGATTTAGTGGACAACTTTTGAGTTCCAGAGGGACCCGGCTATTTTAAAAGAAGTGCAAGGTTGAGTTGTTCTGTGTGGAAGTTTCTGCAATAAAAACATAAACAAATCCGCTCATACCAGGAGATGATATAGCTCGATTCACGATCTTTGAGACGTTTCCTATCAACTATTCCAGCGTATTCCATTGGTTCCAGCGTTTCAACGCATGTTCATCAGGATGATTGCAAATTATAATTCTGCAAAATGGATCGGGGGTCTGCAAGAAAGGGGCGAAGGAGAGCTAAGGAAAGGTACACTAAAAATATTCTGAAGAAATTATTCCAAAGGTAAGCTTTCCATCCGTAATACAACCCTGTTTTCCGCTCCGTCATTTTTAAAGAATAATCTGTTTTCGATTAGCGATATTCTTCTTATCTTTTTTTGAAGGGAAACCATTATTGTACACTAAAATGAAAATATGGATAAAGAGGGTTTCGATTCTACAGGCAGTGATATTTTTATTTTTGATCCTTAGTGGATTTTGGGGTATTTGTATGGCCCATTATAGATTCTGTTTTAATACAGGAAGTTTAGTTGAATGGTCTGTTTACATTCAGTATTAGTGTATTATTGTTTACCTTCTGTTTCGACGTTACCACGCTAGGGACTAGTTTACCAGGTTCTTTTAGCCGTACCCATATTCATAACATCTCCGAAAATACTATTGATCTGTGTCAACACCAGTACTGTTGGTCCGTGCGCAGAAATCTCGCGCTTATCTTGAAACTTGGACTGCTTTTCGTTTGGTAGATTGATGAAATTCTCATTATTCTTGCTAAAGATTGGTCAGCTAAATAAGATCTGTTTGCTAGCTAGTTGAATATCGATATTTTGAGAAATCAAGCCAAGTATAAGATGGTGAGATATTTTTACTTAATCCCGTGTTCGAAGACTTAAGTGCGTCTAATTGCTGTTGAAAATGGAAACTGTGACTTTTCGTTTCTTTCCAAGGGATTGACACTCGTTACTATTTCTTGCCCCATAAAAAGTGGTTCTAGGAACAGGCACGTTAAGCAATTTATTCAGAAGAATGTCATCTGTGGCAAAATCTCATAAAGTTCTTATTTCAGAGGGTATTTTCCCTCACTCGGTCATCAGCAAACCAGCTGTTGATATGGACTATGAATGTAACCCTCTGTCTCCCTTGAGTTCCTTCGCTTTTGCAGTGATTTGTTCTGAGAAACTCGTTTTCACTTTTTCTTGGGATTTCCCTGTTTAACAAGGAACCGATGAACTGTTTGTATTAAGCCTGGCATTTATCTATATATCTCCAACTCTATGTTGTTTTGAGCATTGATAAAACTGATCCTTTTGAGGAATCTAAGTTGGTATTGGATTATTGAATCTAAGCGTATATATATATTCATGTGTGTTCGTTGTTTTCATGCACCTTGACTCCTGCTACCAGCCGCTAGTCTTGAATGGCCAATACTCATCGCATTATAGCGATCTTTCCCTGCTCCTATATTATAGGCGCTCCCTGGTATTAGTGGGAGGTTCGCTCCTTCTATTTGTCTCAGTCCTTGTTTTAGAATTGGGCTGCCTTCACTTCCTCGCGTGGCCTTATTTTTTTTTTCCCAACTCGGTATAGTGTGTTTAGGCGTCATGGTAGTTTTGTTGTTCCATCCTCATGTTTTAAAATTTGATATTAGTTTGCAACAAAATGGTATCCTTGTAGATATGAGTATTGTGAAGTCTTTAGAGGAATTGTTGAATCTGTAATGCTATGCCAGTCGTTATCTTTCAGGTTGTCTATCTTGTTTGGGTGTATAGCGCCTCCCAATTTGGTTCAAGAGCTATCTATGGTTTTTTTTTAGGGAGTGTTCTTTGTTATTTAATATATATATATTATGTAACTGTATAGGATATTTATATACACATTAGCTGTGTTGGTATAGAATCAAAAAGAATCTACGTTGGCTCTTTTGTATGTAAACTGATAGTATTTTATTGTCGAGTAGAAATGTGTGTAAATGTATATTTGTCACAGTAGGAGTATGATTACGATATTACATACAACATTATATTTAATTATATTTATATAGGTGGGTGTCCATGAATACGTTTACTTGTTTGTCTTAAATAAGGAACTATATTGTGTTCTTCTTCCATAGCTGATTATTATAGAATTAGTAATGATTATGACACTGTTTTATTAATAATCAGTCTTAGGGAAGAATAAATTAAATGGAATTTGTGTAAAGTTATGAATGTCTAAATAGTTCCTTCTAACATCTTCTATGTTCTTGTAGTTTACTATTTCCAATTTGTTAGTGAAAGGGTATCTTAGATCATTAATAAAAGATTTAATGAGATAAGTATTATTAAAAAGATTATCTGATCGTTTTGAGAGTACCTTGAAATTGATACTTGAATGTGAAATTGTTATGTATAAAATATATTGTTGGATAGCTTAGTGTCTTTCAATCAATGATTTTATTTTGATAATTAAATAGAATGTATTTAATTATTGAAATGCTTCCTAATAACTTATTTTTATAAGAATGTATTGATGACTTTAAATGTACCTTGGAATTTATTGCGCTTGGTCCATAGTAGAACATAAAAGATGATTTTAAGTAAGTATTGGAATATTTAGCAAATATGTTCAGATAACTTCTTTAGTTGCTTTTACTTTTATGGAGTAAATAATCTGTGGAACTAAACTTAAAATTGAGTAATTAGATTCGAGGGAAGTATAAAGGCTTTGTTAAGATTATAGAAATGTGGTCATCAATGTCATAGGGTATATATTATAGATTTGGTCATTCAAGTCGTAGTACCCCTCCGTTCTCGTCATGACTAATTCTTGGATTGTATTCATACTTACCCAGACAATTGAATGATTGATTTTGATCAACTTACATTTAGATAAATGAGAAGGCCAATGCAAGTAAATGAATTTAGACAATTTCTTGAATGATTATTCTTCCTTGCATTCTTTTTACCATTGATTCATAAGTCCTTGATAGGGATAGTTACTTTTGAAACTCTTGTGAGTATGATTGACTTGATTGTCGAGTGGTTTGGTCTTCCAATTGTGAAAGCAAGTCGTTAATGGCTACTGTGGTTATGCCTTGTGACCTTTCTTTTACATGGATGAATAAATATCTGAGTAGGCTATTTTTTTATTTTATTTTTGCAAGATTATGCTTCCTAGTTCTTCAGTCTTCGGCTTCACCTAAGTGGGTGGCAGCCGCCTAAGAAACTGTCTGGGGTGATGGACCCTAGAAAGGGTTGCATACCCACTTTTCTAGTATGTAATTTTGTATGGGTCACATAATGCTTACGAATAGAGGTTTGAGTTTAGTGTGTGTTTGTAGTGTTGTGTTACTGTTGTGTTGGGATAGATTTCTCCTTGAAAGTCTTTTGAGTGAATCCTTGGTTGGTCAGTCAATGAGTTGGAGCAGCTCAAGTTGTCGAACTACGGTGCCTCTGCGAATTATATACGTAGGCAAGGCCATCGAGTGATGAGCTCCCGAGGCATTAGGTCGGGCCCCTAGGACTGTTCTTCGGAGTCTTGTTTGAGTCTTGTCGTTTATTTCCGGTAACGTAAAAACTACCATTGATATATATATAGCTTCTCTTAGTGGTCATGCGCTAACTATCTTTGATCTGATGTGTGTGCCAAGTCATGTAGATCTTGCAGGTATAGGCATTGGGAGCAAGGACTTGTCAATAAAATGGAAGGTAAGAGGTATGTTAAGTTGACCTAAGTAGACTCTATTGCCAAGTTAGTAAATCACTTCTATCTTTTCTTGTTGCTTGTGTAATCTTTGAGTATAGCTATAAGTAGTGAATAGTGTTGTTATCTTTGTTTCGTATTTAGTTGTTTGTGAAGTAGCCTCGCGTGCCCTAGAGAACTAAGTGTACTAGTGTAATGTAATGTGTTTGTGTTTATGGTTAGTGTTCTTGTATGTTCAATTGTAATGTTTAAAAAAAAATTATTTGCTTTGTCTGTGTTCTTTGGGTTGCATGACGGGCGTTACAACTTGGTATCAGAGCAAAGGTTCTAACACTGGGCACTCTAGTTTCATATGAGCCCATTATGTTGTCCGGTTTATATATTCTTTCTAGAAGAAAAGTTAGTCTACATATGCATATGTTATGAAGGCAAAAATGTTATACTGAATGAATCGAGGTGAATGTGAATTTATTAATTAGAGTTGTTAAGTGATCATAGTAATCATGATATTGGCTTGTAGCATCATGAGATATATGGAAAATAGTACTTATGGAATGTGATCTTTTGAAGAGTAATGGAGTTGTGCATGTAATTGTAATCCCTGTAAATGTGAGAAGCCAGTAACTGTGCATTGATTGAGTGTTGTGAGTACCCTGTGCTTGCTTTGTGTGCCATGCGATGGTGATACTATGTACCCATCCATGGGAAAACTATTGTTTTTCTTGGTGTGGAAATAACCATACCATTCATGTGTCGCATGTTTGTTACCTGATTGAGGGCCAACCCATGTGTGGTTGAAATTTATATATGAGTAGCCAAAAGATAGTTTCACAGATTCTTTTCTTTTGGTTCTCCAGTCCCTCAATCTATGAAGGGGTAGTAGCAGCCACAAAGTTCCTTGGGCGGAGTGTGTAGCGTACGCATATTGCGACGCAGAGTATTCTTAGCTCAACCGATCCCGAGGAAACGTACTCACTACTTCCCCTTATGATGGATCAGGGTACTTGATTCATATGTGCCAGCCTAAACCCCACAGTTTTGAGTATAGCAGCATTGGTTGTTAGTATTGGTCTGGCCGTCCATAGGGACGTTGAGCTGACATTAGCGAGTGAACCTCGTCCGTATGAGAGGTGAAGCTCGAGTAGCCCCATATTGATATGCCCATATATGTATTGCATACACCGTATTTGCACATGTTCCGACATGATGCAATGGATACGATGCCACACCCCACTGATGTTCCGACACAGTGCTGGTGATGATGCCGTGTTGTTGATGGTAGCGAGCTGGGCTCGAGGACACGATGCCACGTGCTTAGACACGTGAAGGTGCACTATGAGATGTGCTATGATAGCCTACTTGTGTGATGAGCGTAATGGGGCCTCACACATTTGTAGAGGGATACTCATGTTTGCTTTCGACAGTGTTTGGGTCGGTTAGCATATGGGTAGGTCCTGGCCATGTATACCTCTGGCGACGGCGAGTACCTGCGTGTGCCTTTTCCACGAGGTATCGCTATGCGGGGTGTGTCTAGCGCGTGCCTACTTCCGCGGAGCCACGGACACACTGCCATGCGGCATACGACCAGTGCGTGCCTTCTCCGGCTGGTGTATGACCACGCCGCACTGAGATGCGATGCAGGATGGAGGCCGAGGTGCACATCCTATGCGGGCAACCAAGGAGTGCGAGGGCCACTTGGTTAGTCCATGTCGCGTGACGACGTGAGGCAGAGTGTAGCCGAGGAGCACACTCTGGGTCATGTGGATGGCGTGCTCACTCCGCACCACATGGGGGCTATTGTATAGCCGGACGTTGTTCCCTCCTTCCTCGTTTGGTGGCTAGTATCTAGTCACGCAGTGTTGTATAGTGCAATTTCTAAGGTTGTGAACTTTCTTTATAATTATTGATGATTTTCTAGTGATTGTGAAAGCCGACACTTTGTTATATTTGATTGTGATGGTTTAGCCATACCTTGTGATATTAATTGCTTGTAGCCTTCGTGGTTACATTGGATTTAGTGTTGAAATTGTGCACATTTATTTCTTTATTGTTGAAATTGATTTTTTTTGTTTTCTTTTAATTATGGCTTTGGTGGCTAAACTAATTTATCCTTATTGTTTTCGAGGTCGGCTATGTGTTGTATTGTGATTCCTCTCCAAGGACGTATGAGACGGACTTGAGAGAGTGTATACGAGGAAGTAGACGCAGGGAACCTTGAGGATGGGGGTATGTGAGGCTATTTTAATAGCTAGGACCCACTACCCACCTATGTGTGATGACTATCTTTTGGAGGCTAACCACCTTGTACAACAAGAGATGGGTCATAGTGGTCTTGTTTGGATGGTCTCGCCATGTGTGTGTGGCCTAACACCATCAAGCCACTGAGTGTGAGGTATGGATTATGTGAGATGGATATTGGCTCTTGGCTCATGAATTATGTATCATGGATTAGTATGCTGCTTTCCGGTGTCCAGATGGACTCTTGTGTAGCCTTGTGATGTGCTTTTACCGGTGATGTGATTGTGTATGTATGTGTTAGATGTATATTTCTTATGTGTTGTTGCTTATTGTTGTAAAAGAGGGATAACCACACTATCTTAAATGTGGGTATATTGTGACTCTGTGGTATAAATGGATTGGATATTATTGAGAATCGTAAATTGTGACTTAAATGTGTTACTGAAACATGATATGGTGTGCATTTTTGTTAATTTCAAGTGATCAGTTGATGTGTTCTACCTTCTAGGATATTTTGAAGATGATGTTGTGTAAATGGAAAATTGAGTTAATAGGAGTACTTGCTATTGTTATTAATGCTGAAACCCAGTATGTTATTGTAAGAGATGTAAGGAATTATAAATAAAAGTAGTTAAGAAGATATTGTTTTCAAATGTGAAGCCGAATAGTGATTCTAATTGCAATGATGCAGAAAGAGGGTGTACATCAATTATAGATTAGATAAATTTTGGTACTAGTATGGTTATATTTCCTTTTTGAGCCATGTGACTTCCAGGAGTAAGTCGAGTTTTAGGGGGGGAGGATGTAATACTCCTCTGGCTAAGGAGTCGGAAGAGAAAGATAGGTCAAGGGCTTCTTCTGGTATTTCATACGTTGAGATTGAATTAATTATATAAGGGTAATATTGTTTATTAAAAGGTTAGATTAAATTTCATTTAAATATTTAATTATTTAATTTATTTTTAGAAAAAGTCATGAGTTTATTAAATGTTAATTAAATAATAAATTGTGTTTATTATTTCAATTAACTCACTGGTTGAGGATAATTATCAAAATAAATTATTTAAAGTAATTGGATAATATGCTTTACAAGTAATGTTGTAAAAACAGGAATTAAAACAAAAAAATAAAATAATAAAATAATAAATATTGAAAATAGAAAAATAAATAAATAAAAGAATTGAAAAAGATGAAAGAACGAATATGATTGGAGATTTAACTGAAAAGCTCGCTTTTAAAGATATAATTTCTTTTATTCAGGATTTTGGTGAGCTTTTGCAAGAAGTTGGAATATCTTTTATTTAATGGAAGTTTTTGTGGGTTTTGTTTTTTTTCTTTTACGGATAGAGTGAGGGAGATCATGCAAAAATAAAATAGTGGAAACTTGTTTTCTAATTTTTTATTTTTTTGATTTTTGTTTTTAAAAAAACCTGCTTTATATTTCTTTTGGGATTTTTAGCTAGGGGTTTGGGGGGTCACCGGAAGATAGCTGAATTTCTGCTTGGAAAGGTGAGAGGATTTAGTGGACAACTTTTGAGTTCCAGAGGGACCCGGCTATTTTAAAAGAAGTGCAAGGTTGAGTTGTTCTGTGTGGAAGTTTCTGCAATAAAAACATAAACAAATCCGCTCATACCAGGAGATGATATAGCTCGATTCACGATCTTTGAGACGTTTCCTATCAACTATTCCAGCGTATTCCATTGGTTCCAGCGTTTCAACGCATGTTCATCAGGATGATTGCAAATTATAATTCTGCAAAATGGATCGGGGGTCTGCAAGAAAGGGGCGAAGGAGAGCTAAGGAAAGGTACACTAAAAATATTCTGAAGAAATTATTCCAAAGGTAAGCTTTCCATCCGTAATACAACCCTGTTTTCCGCTCCGTCATTTTTAAAGAATAATCTGTTTTCGATTAGCGATATTCTTCTTATCTTTTTTTGAAGGGAAACCATTATTGTACACTAAAATGAAAATATGGATAAAGAGGGTTTCGATTCTACAGGCAGTGATATTTTTATTTTTGATCCTTAGTGGATTTTGGGGTATTTGTATGGCCCATTATAGATTCTGTTTTAATACAGGAAGTTTAGTTGAATGGTCTGTTTACATTCAGTATTAGTGTATTATTGTTTACCTTCTGTTTCGACGTTACCACGCTAGGGACTAGTTTACCAGGTTCTTTTAGCCGTACCCATATTCATAACATCTCCGAAAATACTATTGATCTGTGTCAACACCAGTACTGTTGGTCCGTGCGCAGAAATCTCGCGCTTATCTTGAAACTTGGACTGCTTTTCGTTTGGTAGATTGATGAAATTCTCATTATTCTTGCTAAAGATTGGTCAGCTAAATAAGATCTGTTTGCTAGCTAGTTGAATATCGATATTTTGAGAAATCAAGCCAAGTATAAGATGGTGAGATATTTTTACTTAATCCCGTGTTCGAAGACTTAAGTGCGTCTAATTGCTGTTGAAAATGGAAACTGTGACTTTTCGTTTCTTTCCAAGGGATTGACACTCGTTACTATTTCTTGCCCCATAAAAAGTGGTTCTAGGAACAGGCACGTTAAGCAATTTATTCAGAAGAATGTCATCTGTGGCAAAATCTCATAAAGTTCTTATTTCAGAGGGTATTTTCCCTCACTCGGTCATCAGCAAACCAGCTGTTGATATGGACTATGAATGTAACCCTCTGTCTCCCTTGAGTTCCTTCGCTTTTGCAGTGATTTGTTCTGAGAAACTCGTTTTCACTTTTTCTTGGGATTTCCCTGTTTAACAAGGAACCGATGAACTGTTTGTATTAAGCCTGGCATTTATCTATATATCTCCAACTCTATGTTGTTTTGAGCATTGATAAAACTGATCCTTTTGAGGAATCTAAGTTGGTATTGGATTATTGAATCTAAGCGTATATATATATTCATGTGTGTTCGTTGTTTTCATGCACCTTGACTCCTGCTACCAGCCGCTAGTCTTGAATGGCCAATACTCATCGCATTATAGCGATCTTTCCCTGCTCCTATATTATAGGCGCTCCCTGGTATTAGTGGGAGGTTCGCTCCTTCTATTTGTCTCAGTCCTTGTTTTAGAATTGGGCTGCCTTCACTTCCTCGCGTGGCCTTATTTTTTTTTTCCCAACTCGGTATAGTGTGTTTAGGCGTCATGGTAGTTTTGTTGTTCCATCCTCATGTTTTAAAATTTGATATTAGTTTGCAACAAAATGGTATCCTTGTAGATATGAGTATTGTGAAGTCTTTAGAGGAATTGTTGAATCTGTAATGCTATGCCAGTCGTTATCTTTCAGGTTGTCTATCTTGTTTGGGTGTATAGCGCCTCCCAATTTGGTTCAAGAGCTATCTATGGTTTTTTTTTAGGGAGTGTTCTTTGTTATTTAATATATATATATTATGTAACTGTATAGGATATTTATATACACATTAGCTGTGTTGGTATAGAATCAAAAAGAATCTACGTTGGCTCTTTTGTATGTAAACTGATAGTATTTTATTGTCGAGTAGAAATGTGTGTAAATGTATATTTGTCACAGTAGGAGTATGATTACGATATTACATACAACATTATATTTAATTATATTTATATAGGTGGGTGTCCATGAATACGTTTACTTGTTTGTCTTAAATAAGGAACTATATTGTGTTCTTCTTCCATAGCTGATTATTATAGAATTAGTAATGATTATGACACTGTTTTATTAATAATCAGTCTTAGGGAAGAATAAATTAAATGGAATTTGTGTAAAGTTATGAATGTCTAAATAGTTCCTTCTAACATCTTCTATGTTCTTGTAGTTTACTATTTCCAATTTGTTAGTGAAAGGGTATCTTAGATCATTAATAAAAGATTTAATGAGATAAGTATTATTAAAAAGATTATCTGATCGTTTTGAGAGTACCTTGAAATTGATACTTGAATGTGAAATTGTTATGTATAAAATATATTGTTGGATAGCTTAGTGTCTTTCAATCAATGATTTTATTTTGATAATTAAATAGAATGTATTTAATTATTGAAATGCTTCCTAATAACTTATTTTTATAAGAATGTATTGATGACTTTAAATGTACCTTGGAATTTATTGCGCTTGGTCCATAGTAGAACATAAAAGATGATTTTAAGTAAGTATTGGAATATTTAGCAAATATGTTCAGATAACTTCTTTAGTTGCTTTTACTTTTATGGAGTAAATAATCTGTGGAACTAAACTTAAAATTGAGTAATTAGATTCGAGGGAAGTATAAAGGCTTTGTTAAGATTATAGAAATGTGGTCATCAATGTCATAGGGTATATATTATAGATTTGGTCATTCAAGTCGTAGTACCCCTCCGTTCTCGTCATGACTAATTCTTGGATTGTATTCATACTTACCCAGACAATTGAATGATTGATTTTGATCAACTTACATTTAGATAAATGAGAAGGCCAATGCAAGTAAATGAATTTAGACAATTTCTTGAATGATTATTCTTCCTTGCATTCTTTTTACCATTGATTCATAAGTCCTTGATAGGGATAGTTACTTTTGAAACTCTTGTGAGTATGATTGACTTGATTGTCGAGTGGTTTGGTCTTCCAATTGTGAAAGCAAGTCGTTAATGGCTACTGGTTATGCCTTATGACCTTTCTTTTACATGGATGAATAAATATCTGAGTAGGCTATTTTTATTTTATTTTTGCAAGATTATGCTTCCTAGTTCTTCAGTCTTCGGCTTCACCTAAGTGGGTGGCAGCCGCCTAAGAAACTGTCTGGGGTGATGGACCCTAGAAAGGGTTGCATACCCACTTTTCTAGTATGTAATTTTGTATGGGTCACATAATGCTTACGAATAGAGGTTTGAGTTTAGTGTGTGTTTGTAGTGTTGTGTTACTGTTGTGTTGGGATAGATTTCTCCTTGAAAGTCTTTTGAGTGAATCCTTGGTTGGTCAGTCAATGAGTTGGAGCAGCTCAAGTTGTCGAACTACGGTGCCTCTGCGAATTATATACGTAGGCAAGGCCATCGAGTGATGAGCTCCCGAGGCATTAGGTCGGGCCCCTAGGACTGTTCTTCGGAGTCTTGTTTGAGTCTTGTCGTTTATTTCCGGTAACGTAAAAACTACCATTGATATATATATAGCTTCTCTTAGTGGTCATGCGCTAACTATCTTTGATCTGATGTGTGTGCCAAGTCATGTAGATCTTGCAGGTATAGGCATTGGGAGCAAGGACTTGTCAATAAAATGGAAGGTAAGAGGTATGTTAAGTTGACCTAAGTAGACTCTATTGCCAAGTTAGTAAATCACTTCTATCTTTTCTTGTTGCTTGTGTAATCTTTGAGTATAGCTATAAGTAGTGAATAGTGTTGTTATCTTTGTTTCGTATTTAGTTGTTTGTGAAGTAGCCTCGCGTGCCCTAGAGAACTAAGTGTACTAGTGTAATGTAATGTGTTTGTGTTTATGGTTAGTGTTCTTGTATGTTCAATTGTAATGTTTAAAAAAAAATTATTTGCTTTGTCTGTGTTCTTTGGGTTGCATGACGGGCGTTACAATAACAATGTTGCATGGTTGTTTTTTAATGGTTTTATGAGGGATATTAGTGGTTTTTCCTTGTTTCATATTTGCTATGGTTTCCTCGTTTAGTTAAACGATATGGCCTATCTGTTTGCAGGGCATTGAGTTATCCGTCTATAAGGCGTTGATTTGGGCACGATTGAGTCTCCTCATTTTTATGAGAGGTACCTATTTTCATGTGGCATCATCCCTTTGAGCACACATGATGACATTTCATCCAGTCACACTCTTGTACCTTATACCTCAGTAGTCATGAGTAGTACATGTCATGTTCTTGTATGAGCATCTACATTTTGTGAGTTTGGCCTTAATGCATTGCATTCCATGTTTCCTCCATGCCTGATGCGAGTGTTGGCCTTATGTTTTCCTTGCCTTGATTTTTTTGCTTGGGCCTTATGACTACCTCTGAGCATGGTGGGGTGGCCTCTTTTGAGCCCACATAGTAGGGAGGTGTTTCCACCGCCATTGGGGACCAGCGTACAGGTTATTGGAGCACCAGTTGAAGTTGATCCCTCTTATACTTGTCTTATATTTTGATGTATTTTATTTCATGGCTATGTCTTTTTATTCATGTACATTCATTTATGTATTTTGTACTCTCTTGAAAGAGAAGATAAAATCATATAGATTAATGAGAAGAAATGCGATGTTTATATTTGATTTACGAGTTCTGATGTTGGTATTGGACTCGCTTATATTATAATGAGCATAATGGATTTTTCTTCAATATTTTCCATACAAAAATTTGAGCTTTGGTTGTATATTTCCTTCAAGTTTTAGTTTGCAAAAGTTCTGGAGAAAGGTTCTGGAGTAGTAAAAGTTTCAGAGCATCACGGCTTTCTACTTGTTGCTCTGTGTTGTTGTTGCCAAAGTTCTAGAGTAGCAGAAGTTCTGGAGCAAGAAGTTTTGGAGCAGCAAAAAGTTCTGGAACAAAGGTGCCGGAGTAGGGAGTTCTAGAGTAGGAAGTTCCATAGCTGGAAGTTCCAGAGCAGGAAGTTCTAGAGCAGAGGTTTCGTAGCTAGAACTTTCATAGCTAGAAGTTCCTTAGCCAGAACTTCCAGCTGGAGCTTGCGTAGCTAGAAGTTTCATAGCTGGAAGTTCTCGAGTAGGAAGTTTAGGAGCAAGTATTTGGAGCTATTATGTTTGCTCATGTTTGGATTTTCTCTGGAAGGTGGATTAGTCCTCTCCTTTGGGTTATGTCCGACCATGCTTGGCCATGTTTGTGGTCGTTATATTGTATTGGCAACTACTTTATCTGTAAGTTATCTTGTATGTTTTCAAAAAAAAATCATCTTGTCCTCTTTTGGCTCTTACCCTTCGGGGTTGCGTAGCAGGATGTTACATAAAATTTTAAAAAAACATGCAAAATAATAAAAAAGAAATAATAATAATGTAATTTGTATATATAAAATATTATATACAATAATAAGTATCATAATATATAAAATATGTATAATTTTAATTTATATTATATAAATTACATATTAAATATTAATTATATATAATATTATATATTATATTATATTTGCATTTAATAATTTTTAATATAAAATATAATATCTAATAAGTATAATCATAATAACATTTTAAATATAAATTTACATTTATATATAATAAATTAAAAAAAAAAAAAAAAAAAAGTTGTACCAAGTGTTATTAAATATATAGTATAGCATATATATATATATATATATATATATATATATAGTGAAAGAGAGACTATATATAAGTATATGGTATATATATATATATGCATAAAATAGTAAAAAGGAAAAAAAAAAAAAAAAAAACAAGTAATATGCAAAATAGTAATGAATGTTCAGATGAATCTAATCACCAGAAACCTTGTTTTTTTTTTTCCTTTTTTTACTAAAAAGTTATTTTAAAAAAAAATATATGTGAAATAGTTAAAAAAAAAACTTTTACTACACCTTTGTTTTTTTAATTTATTATATGCTATATTTTATATAATGTAAATTTATATTTAAAATGTTATTATGATTATACTTATTAATATTATATTGTATATTGAAAATTATTAAATGCAAATATAATGTAATATATAATAAAAAATATTAAATACAAATATAATATAATATATAATTAATATTTAATATATAATTTATATAATATAAATTAAAATTATACATAATATAATGGTACTTATTATTGTATATAATATTTTATATATACAAATTATATCATTATTATTCATTTTTTACTATTTAAAATGTTTTTAAAATGTTATTATAATTATACTTATTACATATTATATTTTATATTAAATACAAATATCATATAATATATAATAAAAAATATTAAATACAAATATAATATAATATATAATTAATACTTAAAATATAATTTATATAATATAAATCAAATTATACTTTTTATTGTATATAATATTTTTTATATATTGTATATAATAGTATTTATTTGTAATATGATTATAATTTATATTATAAATAAAAAATAATAAAATTAAGGATAAAATATAATAGTAAAGCATATTCATAATATAAATTTTATATAAAGTACATATATAATCAAATAATAAATATATAAAAATGTTAAAATAAAATTGATTTTAAAAATATTTATTATTTGATTATATATGTATTTTATAGAAAAATTATATTATTATTATATTTACTATTATATTTTATATTTAGATTTTTTATTGACAAGTTGGCACTTTACCCTAATCACTATTTCACCT
>VDFB02376986.1:0-13172 GCA_007258455.2 Sequoia sempervirens | reverse complement strand
GGCATGGACCATGAATTCTCATCAATGGATGAGAATGAAAGATGGGATTTAATCAAGGGTTCTCATTCCTTCCAAACAAACACACTTTTTCCCTGTTTAAGAGGTCAAAGGTTAACTTGCTCAAGAGGTTTCAAGTTTAACTTGCTCAAGAACCTAAGTGAGAATATTCCCTTTTTCAAATGATTGGAGGAGAAAGAATATTCTTTGGAATATTCATGGGTGAGGAAAAAAGGATATTTAGTTAATTAAAACCAAATTAAATTGTGCAAAGGAGGAATATTCCTTTTGCAAGTGGGAGGAATTGGATTAGTTAGATAATTGCTAATTAAACAAGGTTTTAATCATGCAATTAGGGGATTTAGAAGAATAAAGTGATATTCATTAAATCAAATGATTTAATGAATGGGGGAAAGGTGAAATGATATTTAATTAAATAACTTAGGGTTATTTAATTAAATAAGAAGACTTAGGGAATTAAATTAAATGGTTTGATTTATCTAATTTAATGAGATGAAATGTTACCATGAAAATGGGAATTAATAGGTGATTAAATGAATTAGGGTAATAGCTACAAATGACATAATTAATTAAATAGCTAGGATAATTCAATTAATTAAGCAAAAAGAGGATGGATTTGAGAGGAAATGATGTTAGTATACCTAATTTGAGTGCATGATATCATTCAAGACATTTTTCAATGTCTATAGTTGCATTTGAAGTTTGGCATGGATTGATCAGTTACAGGTGCTTGTGGATAATTAGAGATGTAGGTGATGGTTGGAGTTCTCTTGTGATTAGAGACATTTTCTTGAGACGGTTACTCTTTGGAGGTTTCAGTAGGAAGACTAAAGATATTTCACCTAGTTATGGACATGAGTTCATGATGGAACAATAGAGGATATTGTTCTTGGAGTGATTCAAGATGGCTTGGTTGTCTTGAGGAGCATTCTCATTCCCCACTCTTGGTCTACTCAATAGTTTATCATTTGAGAGGTATTTTCCCATTATATCTTTCAGATGTGTTATGTTTCATTCTTTGATTTCTCATGGTATTGAGTTGATTCATGGTGTTTGGTTATGGATACTCATTTGAGGATTGGTTTAGCATGAGTTTATATGCTTTATCTTTCATAGATATGGATCTTGAGTTATGGATAGTTAGTTCTGAAGGATTCATTTTAAGGGATGTTATGGCATGATTATCTCCTTGTGCATTTGAGTTTATGATATCATTTTTCGATGAGTATTGTTAGGAGATGGTTTATGGGATGATTTTGAGTTATGGGGATGGTTACTTTGAGTTTGATCTTCTTGATTAGAGAGGCTTACATCCATGTTGGCATTGTTACATTGATTCATATGTTGTACTTGATCTATGAGATTGAGTGTTACGGATGTTGTTTGAGGCTTTTCATTTGGGTTTTTAGGAGATTGTACTTGACATAGTAGTACACTTTTGAGGTGTTGGTAGAAGGACATTATGGTTTACAGTTTTTATCTTCTTCATGGTTCCTTCCTATATGTTCATGTTTTGGGAGGATGATGGCAACATGTTGTGAGAGATTATGCAGCTCTTTGGGTTGCATGTGTGGATCATTGTTATTGTTCTTGGTACTTCATATTTTGATTTACTTATCACACCTTGATGTATATTTTTGATTGAAAGACTTGATATGTTTTGACATTACCTATGCAGTGGGAGTTCCTCAATATGTATGTTCTTCATTGAGAGATTTGATACAAGGAGCTTGATTGCAGTTTATAGGTTGCATATGTTCTTAGCATAAGTTTACTGATGTATTGATACCTTGGAGGTATGGATGGTTGGATGTATTAGCATGTGTTATGGATGCTATTTCTGATCATGTGGGTTTCTCAATTGAGAACAACTTAATTAGAGTCTTTTTTATCACTTGGATTTGATGTGTGTGCTCATGGCTTGGTGCATATTCACTCACCTCTTCAAGTCTCAAAATCCAACAATGGTGGATTTGCATAATTTCACTTGTTTTCAACTTCTAGGTCTCCAAACCTAGTTTTCCAAGCACATATTTTAGAGAAGGTTGCTTCACTACTAGACCAACACCTTTTTAGACACCCATTAGGCTTAAATTTAACACATCTCCTTTATTACTATGGTTTTTTTGGACCAAGTTCCTCCAATTAGGTCTGCTATGCCAAAAACAAGGCCAATTATGCCACTTTTACAAAGCATCTACAAGGAATTCAATCTCAAAACACCAAATCTCTTCACCAATGGTCTTCACAGGTCACATAGGGTTCAATTCAATAGGTTTTATCATCAACCAAGACTTAAAAATTTCTTCCCTACACTATCACTACTCTACCTAAGCCTAACACATGAAGATGTTAGGCTAGGGCTTGAACAAGAACCCTCCAAACTCCATCCCCTACTCCAAAAGAAAACTAATTTCTTCCATTCCACCAAGTTTGGCCTGGATTCAACGGTGGAATGGGCTATTATGCATGCTTCTTGCTAACAACCCTTAAACTTAGAGTTTTACAAGTGGTCTGCAAAGAAACACTTCAAACTGGCTTATTTCTCAATGAAATTCACTCACACCACATTCAAATTGAAGTAGATTCTCTACACCAACTTTTCACATGATTTTTTATCACAATCTCACTGTATGGCGCCATACAGAATTGGAAACTACAAAAAAATGCATAAAATCATAGAAAATAGAGTATTACTTTATTGTTTGCCCTCTAAAATGATTCAAAAACCTTGACTCGATGTTTGTGAGGAAATTTAAACTAGTTCCAACCAAATTTCAATTTTCTACAACTATATTTCAAATAGGTGATCGTTCATGTTCTTCACAATGCAAAAATTGACAAGTTGTAAAGCAACTTTTACATCATTTTAGCAAATTTTACAAAACATTACTAAAGGACCCTACATGACACAAAAACATTGAAAATAGTCTTCATTCAACCTTATTACATCAAAGAAGTGCTCAAACACACAAAACACCAACCTAGACACCTAAAGACAACATTCAAGCAAAAATTCCATGGTACCCCTGCACCATACACCCGGAGAGGAAAAATTCTCAGGTTCCACCTAAGATCAGCTCCTGTACTGAAGTCCCATGATTTTTAATATCTTCTTCAGACATCCATGTTGCATCCTCAGGAGGTAAGCCATGCCATTTGACAAGATACTCATTATAGACTTTGTGTCTTGTTCTTTTCACCTCTTTTGTGTCCAAGATTACTTCAAGCTTCAATGGTTCAGAAGGAGGTAGATCTCTAACCCAATCATCATCAGCAACATCAACATCAACACATGTACCTACATCCACAAATCCCTTGAAAGGGTAGAGGTCAACAACATTAAAGATAGGAGAGATAGCAACTCCAGGAGGGAGTTCTATCTCATATGCATTGGCCCCAAACTTATGGACCACTTTGTAAGGCCCAATCTTCTTCATTAGTAGGTTGGTATACTTTCCTTTTGGCAATCTTTCCTTCTTCAAGTGTGTAAGGACTAAATACCCTACCTTAAATTGTACATCTCTTCTCCTCAAATCAGCTTGCTTCTTGTACTTCTCAACACTTCTATGCAAATTTTCTTATACTTGATGATGGATCTCTCTCATAGCTTCTGCAAATTCCTCTCCTTCAACACTTCTCTTCTCCATCCCTGTCAAATCTCTAAGCTCAAAGACTCCTCTTGGTTTCAACCCATACACCATTTCAAATGGACTTTTCCCTATGCTCCTATTGACTGAATCATTGTAATCATATTCAGCTTGAGGAAGAACTAAGTCCCATTGTTTCCCATGCTCCTTTATGAGACACCTCAAGAGGTTTCCAAGTGATCTATTGACCACCTCAATTTTCCCATCTATTTGTGGATGGTAAGCAATACTAAAAGTCAAATTGGTTCCAAGCTTTCTCCAAAGTGTCCTCCAAAAGTGACCAATGAACTTTGAGTCCCTGTTTGAAACATTTGTGAGTGGAAGACCATGAATCCTCACTATTTCTTTAAAGAATAGCCCTAAAATATGAGAAGCATCATTTTTACACTTGCAAGGAATGCAATGAGCCATTTTACTGAACCTATCAACCACAACAAATACACTATCATATCCCCTTTGAGTTCTTGCAGTCCTAATAAAAAATCCATGCTTAAACTTTCCCATGGCCTGTTAGGAATTGGTAAGGGTTGATAAATTCTTGCATTAGAAGTAGAACACTTGGCTCTTTGGTAGATTGTGCAACTTTCAACAAACTTTCTGACATCTACTTGTATTTTTGGCCAAAAATAGAACCTTCTTTCCTAGTCCAATATTTTGTCAACCCCAAAATGTCCTCCAAGACTTCCACAATGTTTCTCCTTTATAAAATTTTGTCTCATACAGCACCTTGGTATACATAACTAATATCCTTTAAATAACAAACCATCTTGCAACAAAAAATTAGAGTACTCTTCATGAAAATCATCTTTAAACTGATTAGAAATAGAAAATACCTCCTTAAATTCATCATCTTCAGCATACATGTCCTTCAATGCATCTATTCTCACACTTTGAAGTTGTATCTCATACACCAACATTGACCTCTAGCTTAGAGCATCAGCAACCTCTTTGGCTTGGCCTTTCTTTTGTTTTATGTTGAATGCATAGCTTTGCAAATATTCAACCCACTTTGCATGTCTGTGATTCAATTTGTCTTGACTGTTCAGAAATTGCAAGGCATGATTTTAAGTGAACACTATGAATTCCTTTGGCAAAAGGTAGTGCCTCCACTTCTTAAGAGCCTGCACCATTCAATACAACTTTAGATCATATGATGAATACTTTATTCTAGCTTCATTAAGCTTTTCACTGAAGAAAACCACTAGTCTACCTTCTTAGCTTAACACTCCACCTATTGCAAAACCACTTGCATCACACTCTATGGTGAAAACCTTGTTGAAATTAGGTAAAGAAAGGATTGGTTTATGTGCCACTCTAGTTTTCAAATATTCAAATCTCTTCTCTACCTCATTAGTCCACTAAAATTTCTTTCTTTTGTCTCCCTCAATGGTGTCAATGATAGGTGAGAAAATGTGACTAAAATTATTGATGAATTTTCTATAGAAACTTGCAAGCCCATGAAAGCTTCTTACCTCTCCTACTGACCTTGGAGTTGGCCAATTGAGTACTGCCTCTACTTTGGTGGGATCCATCTTTAATTAACCCTTGGAGATCACAAAACCAAGATATGTTAGTTCTTCTTTCATAAATTCACACTTTTTGAGATTTATCATCAACTTCTCCTCATGCAATCTCTACAAAACCATGTCAAGGTGTTGCAAGCTCTCTTCCTTTTTTTTATAAACACAAGTATATCATCTAAATATACAACAACAAATTTACCAATAAAAGGCTCCAACACTTCATTCATAAGTCTCATAAAGGTACTTGGAGCATTTGACAGTCCAAAGGGAATCACCATCCATTCATATAGGCCTTCATTAGTTTTAAACGCAATTTTCCACTCATCACCTTCCCTTATCCTAATCTGATGACACACAATTTTCAATTCAATCTTTGAGAAATATCATTCACCTCCCAAGAAGTCCATTAAATCCTCTATCTTAGGAATTTGGAATCTGTATCTAATGGTGATTTTGTTTATGGCCCTTGAGTCAATACACATCCTCCAATCCCCATCCTTTTTAGGAGCTAAAATTGTAGGGATGGCACAAGGGCTCAAACTTTCCCTAATTAGGCCTTTGTCCAACAATTATTTAACTTGTTTCCTTATTTCTTCATTTTGTTTATGGGTCATCTTATATGCAGCCCTATTTGGAAAATTGGAACCAGGGATCATGTCTATATGATGACTGACATCTCTCATGGGAGGCAAAGAACTTGGCAACTCATCCACTGCAATTTCTTAGTACTTACCTAGCAAGGCTTGAACTTCACTAGGTATGCCTTCCACCTTATTTGTTTCTAAAACAAACTTGGACTTTGGTCTTATCACTAAGGCAAATCCCTGACCTCCTTCATCCTTCAAAGTTTTCAAAAACTCCTTCTCTCCTACTACCATGACACTAGAACCAATTTGCTTATCAAACTCTTCATCTTGTAGTGGTGTCAAGGTGTATGAGGTACCATCTTTATCTATCACATAAACATTCTTATGGCCATCATGCTTGGACTTTCTATCACATTGCCAGGGCCTTCATAGTAGCAAGTGACAAACATCCATGGGGATGATGTCACAAAGGATTTTGTCTTTATAACCCCCAATATTGAACTCTACCCATGACTGCTCATTCACCAATACTTGTTGACCTTTGTTTATCCATGACACTTTGTATGGTGTGGGATGAGGAATTCTTTTCATATTCAATTTTTCAACCATTTCTAAAGACACCAAGTTATCAAAAGAACTTGAATCTACAACTACTTTGCATACCTTTCCATGTGACTTGCATGTAGTCCTAAACAAGGATTTCCTTTGTGGAGGTTCTTTGGTTGTAGGAATCTTAATAACTATTCTATTCATCATCAATGACTCGCCTACCTCGGGGGGAGCAGATTGAGATGGTGAATTAACACTTTCAGCATTATCTTCATGCATAATTTGAGTTCACTCACGACCATGTGAACTTGATGCTTATTTTTCTGGGCACTTCCATGCTAGGTGTCCAAATTGATTGCAATTACAACACCTTCTTGAGAAGGTATTGGATCCTCTCCCTTTTCCACCAAACCTTCCTCTACCACCAAATCTCCTTCCTCTAAAGTTACCTCTGCCACTTGACTCACCACTTTTCTCTTGATGGTTGCTTGATTCACCTTGTTTCTTTTGTAACTGCCCTCTTGCACCAAAGTTTCCTCTACCTCTGAAATGTTTCCCTCTACCTCTTCCTTGTTACTCTTGTCTTCTTTTGATTCTTTCCTCTGCCTTAACAACTAGTTGGAATCACTCCTCAACTGTCCTAGGAGTTGTGAGACCAATCTCATCTTGTATATTGAGTTTAAGGACATTTGAGCACCTTGCAACATTTTCTACCTCATCCTCTATGTATTTTTCCCTTATACATAGTTTATGGAATTCCTTAGTATATATCAACACATCTAACTCCTTTTGTTTCCAATTTTTCAGCTTTCTAAACATTTTTTTTGCATAATCTACAGGTAATAATTGTGCTTTCACTTTGGCTACCATCTGGTCCCATGAATTTATCTTTTCCTTTCCCTTCTTGACTCTTTCTCCTTGTACATAGTTTCACCATGTTAGGGCAGTTCCCTTCAATTTGGTTTTTGCAAATTTCACCTTCTCAACCTCTTGTACCTCCTCAAATTCAAAGAAGTTGTCCAAAGCATCTATCCAATCCAAAACTTCCTCATTGTCCATCTTACCACCATACATAGGCATTTCAACTTTCACCTTTGGAGTACCATCCCCCTTGACAGACTTTAGCATCTTGACCATTCTCATTTCCTTGGGGTCCAATTCCTCCTCATCATGGACTCCTACTGGAGGGTTCTCACTCTCACCCTCATCCTTCTTATCACTTTGGTCACCACTGACCATTCCTCTTCTCTAATTCTTCTCCAAGGCTATTATTCTAGCTAGGGTTGCTTCTTGGGACTCCTTATAGAGCCTCTCCTTCTGGAGAAACTATTATTTCAATTCTTTAACCTCTTTGGTAATTGGATTGTTCTTTTGAGGCATCTTGCTTATGCCAATTCTCGTTCTCTTTCCCACTTTCAATCAAAACCTATGCTCTGATACCACTTGATGCAAAGCAAAGGTGGAGTACATTCAACAATCACAATTCACTCACCTCTTCAAGTCTCAAAACCCAACAATGGTGGATTTGCACAATTTCACTTGTTTTCAACTTCTAGGTCTCCAAACCTAGTTTTCCAAGCATATCTTTTAGAGAATGTTTTTTCACCACTAGACCAGCACCTTTTCAAACACCCATTAGGCTTAAATTTAACATGTCTCCTTTATGAATATGGTTGTTTTGGACCAAGTTCCTCCAACTAGGTCAAGGACAATTAGGCCACTTTACCAAAGCATCTATAAGGAATTCAATCTCAAAACACCAAATCTCTTCACCAATGGTCTTTACATGTCACATAGGGTCCAATTCAACAAGTTTTATCATCAACCAACACTTACAAATTGCTATCCTACACTATCACTACTCTACCTAAGCCTAACACATGAAGATGTTAGGCTAGGGCTCGGACAAGAACCCTCCAAACTCCATCCCCTACTCCAAAATACAACAAAAACATTAAAATAAAACTAATTTCTTCCATTCCACCAAGTTTTTCTTGGATTCAATGGTGGAATGGGCTCTTATGCATGCTACAAACCCTTAAACTTAGGTTTTTACATGTGGTTTGCAAAGAAACACTTCAATCTGGCTTATTTCTCAATGAAATTCACTCACACCACATTCAAATTGAAGTATATTCTCTACACCAACTTTTCACATGATATTTAGATCACAATCTCACTGTACGGGGCCGTACAGAATTGGAAACTACAGAAAAACACACAAATTATAGAAAATAGAGTATTACTTTATTTTTTGTCTTCCAAAATGATTCAACAACCTTTTCTATATTTTTGTGAGGCCATTTAAACCAATTTCAACTGAATTCCAATGGTCTACAACCATATTTCAAATAGGTGACCATTCATCTTCTTCACAATGCAAAAATTGTCAAGTTGCAAAGAAACTTTTACATCATTTTAGCAACTTTTACAAAACATTACTAAAGGACCCTACATGACACAAAAACATTGCAAATGGTCTTCATTCAACCTTATTACATCAAATAAGTTCTCAAACACACAAAACACCAACATAGACACCTAAAGACAACATTCAAGTAAAAATGCCATGGTGCCCCTACACCACTTTTCTTCCATAGGTGGCACATTGGAGGATGAGAGGAGTTCTTGCTTGAGATGGTGGTCATTTTTTTCTAATTGTAGGTATCTTGATGGAGCACAATATCATGTTACATATTCATTTGGTTTGATGTATGGCTATGATGATGTATATCATGTATTGATCCCTTATACAATGTATACAACAAGTGGGAGAATGTTGAGATATGGTGTTGTACACCATTGCATAAAATGATTTATTATAATATTGTAAATAAATAATTATTTAGTTGTGATGCACCTTGGTGGTGTGGATAATCACACTAGGTAATTATTTGGGTGACTACTTGATGTTGTATTGTAGCATTTTTATTATTATTTAATGTGAGGGAGACATGTGATAATAATTTAATATTGGGGAAATATTAAATAACATGATGTCTTAGTACCCAATATTAAATAAGGGGAACTGGTGGTTTTTTATTCACATGGTTTTGTGGTACATGGTTTTACCTTACCACTAGTTGTATTTTATGTGAGCTTGTGTCTATAAAAGCAAACACATGTGTAGTGGTTTACGTCAGTTGACTGGTTTGGTTATCATTATTGAGTCTTCTTGTGCATTGCATTTGTAAAGCATGGCATGGGATGTGTGGATTCATGATTGGACACATGGGAATACATTGGAGGGCTTGATGCTTTAGAGGTATTCATTGTAACTCTTGTATTGCTTTATTGTTGAATAATATGATGGAGTGTGGATGCTTTTTGAGGTTGGGTTTTTCCCTCTTAAGGGTTTTCCCAGGGTATATCTTGGGTTATCTTGTGGCTTTCCTATTTGATCTATGCATTTTGGCAACTTGTATGCATGTTTATCTCTCATGGTTTATGTAGGAAATGAATTAAGATCATGGGTTAAATACAATATTTCCTAACACCCAATATACTATTTCAGATTGCTCAAAGATAATTGAAGATCAAATATTTGATCCATCAATGATATTGAAAATGTCTGATCTTCAAACTCCTTCTGAATCATGTTAATAAACTGTTGGACCACATTGCTTGGGGGAAGTATCTTTTGATCATCATCGTAGCTTGCATGTAATTTCTTCAATTTTATTTACTAGCTACAAGTCATGTTCCTCACCAAGTTCTCATGTTGATTGTAGATCACTAAGCAGGTTGGTGATAACAGTGTCTTTGAGAATCAAAGACTCTTCAATCTCCATGTACATGTCTCTATTGTGAATGATCCCAAAATCCTCCAAATTGTTTATTTTAAGTTTCCTCATTCTAATACAAGACTTTATTTTCTATTTCTTCCTTCTCTTGAGAGAAATCATTCATAGTGTCATCTAGTTTTTCTTTTATGTTTTCCATCTTCTCTAGTTTTCCCATGGTTGTCCCTAGAATCTCTACACCCAATGCGATCAAACATCAAGATATTCACAAACTACCCTACCTCTAGCCTATGCCTTATCAACCTTTTGAATGATGGCATTCTTGGCACCAATTACAATTTCCTCTGATTCAATAAATTCAGAAGACTGATAGATCTTCTGTAGCATGGACATGAGTTGTTATATTTTAGCTTTGTAATGATCTTTCATTTTCTTCTCCTTATATTATTTATCAATGAGAGAATCTAAGGTTGACTAAACATTTTCCTTCACGCTATCATGAGTCACTTTACCCAAGTCAACCCTTGTGATAGAATATTCTACAAGATCTACTTCCTCATAAGTTTTATTGGGAGGGGTTTGAGCTATCTTTGCATATTTGTTACCATCCTTGTCAAAAAGAATCCTTGAGAGAGTATTTTCATTCTTTTTGCTTCTTGTCTTGGCAATAGAAAGTTGTGCAAAGTCAAATTAATCAAGAGATATGGCCTCTTTTCTTCTCTTTGGTGCTTGTGAATATAACCATGGTGGAAATGGTGAACTCTCCTCAAGCTGTGTAGCCATCAGACAGGATGTAATAGATGTATCCACAAAGGTGGTAGTCACAATGGGAGATGTGTTAGTCAAAACAACCTAAGGAATTTCAAATCTAAAATCTTGCATAAATTCATTCAAAAATTCATTCAAAAATTTCTCCAAATTAGATTGTGATGTGATATGAAAAGACGGTGATGACAGACTTGGAAATGACATGGGAGAACTATTCACATTGTCTAAACCTTGTCTTGGACTCTCAAAATGCAATCGTGAGATGGGTGAAGAATGTATAGAATGAACCAAAATAGCAGGTGCCACAACACTCATCATTGTGGGAGGAGGATTAATAAGGACATTAGGAGCAACTATTATCATAGGAGGTGACACAAATCTAGTTTTAGCCCGTGGCTTCTATATTCTTCATGATCTTGATTAAATAATCTTAATTATTTAATTAATTCATCTTCTATTAATTTTCTATTGATTAAATAATTAATTATTTAATTAATTCATCTTCTATTAATTCTTCTATTAATTAAATAATCTTAAAATTTAATTAATTCACACTTTTCTTATTCTATCTAATTAATTAAATAAACGCTTCTTATTTAATTATCTTACAAATTAACCTTATTCTTAATTGTTAAATTAAATAAATCATTATTTAATTTTATTCTTTATCATATTTCAACTATAATTAAATAAATTTTAATTTATTTAATTATTCATTGAAGTCCTTTCCTCATTTAATTAAATAAATATTATTTTTTTATCCTTGAATATTGTTTCTTGAATTAAGAATTATTTAATTCATTAATTCTATTTTAACACATTCCTCTATATTTTAGATAATTATGTGAGTTATCTAAGTATTCACTTTTACTCAACTCGACATCTATTTTAATCGTTCAGTTAACTATTGATTTAATGTTTGAGTGGCGTCTTCGAGTAATCTCTTCGTCTAACCATTCAATCATCCACTTCTAACTCAATTGCGTGTACATGCGGATTAATTAAATATTCTTATTTAATTGATTAAGTGTTGTGCGTGCATTCGAACAGAGAGTTGCTTTAATCAATCTTCATCTTTGTCATGCAAAGATATTTCTTATGTTTTCGAATGCCGAACTGAAGATTAAACCATTTATTTAATCTTTAATTCTATTTCTAATTCAAATCACTCATGTCACTTCTATCAGTTATCTGAATGCATGTCTAATCTCTCAATCTCAACCATTCGTTGATCTTTCAATCTTGCCTGTCGTTCGAATAATCAATTTTCTATAAATTGATTTGTCATTCTTCATTCCAATCTCTCTCGCGAATTTGATAACTTTTGAGAGCACTTTTGTCTTGAATCTTCGATATTTTGCTAATCACTATCTTAGGCTATACTTGCACGAATTACTTGAAAATCTGAGGGCAATTATACCATACAAGCAAAATGGAGAAGGGCAATCGAGATGAATCATGGAAATACGTTTGAAGATTGGTGAGATTGTTCTAGTTTTTAACTACGTTTTTACTTTCCCATGTTCTTTGTTGCTTAACGAATGAATTTGCATTTTAGATTTTAGTATTGTATGCATGTGTGCTTCTAATCAATCTTCCTTGTTGTCTATTGTGCAAAAGCCTTTTCATTTTCAGCGTTACATTTTGGTGAACCCGACGTGAATTACTAACCCTCTTGATTAACATTCTTTGTTTGGAAGTTTTTGGTGTTTTTTGTGTTGAAAGGTGTAGGTACTTTTGAAGAATCTTGAAAATCACACATTTTAGAGTCTTTTGAGGTCAAATAAATAGCATGGTTGCGTCCAGAAGGGTCGAGAGATGAAGATTCATATATTATACTGCATATTTTCGTTAAGGGAAGCATTTTTTACAAGAAAAACACGATTTTTTTGCGGCTGCGAGCCAGAATGACGCATTTGCAAAAAGAATGACGCATTTGATTTAAAAGTGACGCATCTAACTTTCTATGATGCATTTGCAAGAAGAATGACACATTTGATTTAAAAGTGATGCATCTGATTTAAAAGCGACACATTTGACTTTATGTGACGCATCTGAAATTCCTGAACCGCATCTGACAGAGAAATGACGCATCTGACAATTCCTAAACCGCAACTGGTATCCTGAACCACAACTGAAAAAGAAATGACGCATCTGACTGGTAACAAAATGACGTAATTGACTGGTAAAATTTTATTTCTGCTTTCGGCAATCTGGAATTTTCAATTGATTTTCATGTTACTAATATTTGTTTTTCAGCGTGTGGCCATTTTGAGTTAACAAGCTTTTGCAGGACGATTGACGAAGACAATATTGAAAAATTACTAATGATAT
>VDFB02376985.1:0-11000 GCA_007258455.2 Sequoia sempervirens | reverse complement strand
AGTTCATTGTTGACAATCCTTATGTTGTCAGTCTCACCAAGGTATAACAATCATAAAAGGTTCCATGTATTGTGGAAACAATCCTCTCATAAAAGGTAGGGATGGAAGACACGGAGCTTTATGGTACCACATAATGATAAAATAGATCATGAAAGGGCATGACAATACCTTAAGGAGCATTGATTTCATGTGACGGTCCTAAAGTCACCTAGGCATGATAGAGGTCAAAATACAAAGGCAGAAGTATGTTGCTCAATAGTAAAAAAGGGGTATATTTGAAGATGGTAGTGATATACCAAGTGATAACATTCATTTGTATGGGAGAAAAACTATGTGACGGTCAAAGGTCATGACACAAGGTGACCAAGAAAATAAGCTCAAAGACAAATCTGCTATGCGAGTAAATGTTTTCCAAGTGAGAGTGGATAGTTTGCATATTGCTCTCTAGGCCTGTACATGGAAGAAGTTTCATATGATAGTCATGAGCTTGTTTTGATGGGAAGATAATTCTTTGTTATAACATGGTTTTTTTTATAATCAACAACATGTGCACTACCTCTTATTGTATTGCATTGCCATAATGAAGAAGATCAAAGCTATGATGGCATTTAGCAATAAACATCTTTTAAGATCTTTTTTTATATTATTGGTGTTTTTATTGACCCAATACAACTTTCAAATTTATAGGGAATTCTATATAAAGTATACAAAGCTTTGGATAACTCTAAATGCTAAGGTTTTTGGTCCTTTCCTTTCCAAGATAATAATTGAGAAATTGAGAATGGAAGCAATTTTGTTGATCAATGGAGAATAATTTTTTGTGCATCTGTAATGTTTTGTGTTTTTTGATGGATTATAGTTAAGTTGCAGTGGATCTTTTGTGCATTCATATTGAGTTACCTTGTCCCATAGACATTACAGTATCATTCATACTCAAATTTATAGGTATGCAAAGCTAAATTAAAGCACAAAATAATTTCTTAATTTCTTTTTATAGGCAGGAGAATCTTAAAGTATCTAGGTGTAGATAGTATGGATATGAGAGCTTCACAAAACTTTGTATTACTCTATTTCATTTGTATAATTGAAAGTTTTGAGAAGAGAAGCAATTTTGTAGAGTTTTTTCGTTAAGTACTTGTTTTTTTATATCAAAGAAAATGATATTGGATGCTTGTTTAAATGTATATTTTCCTTAACCTTCATCTATTTCTCTGTGCAGTTTGTTAGGGAACATTACAACCCTTCTTCCCACATTTTAGGTGCATTGCATACCCAAGCTGAAGTTGTAGCTATTAGTAGAAGTGAGTGAGTTTTATGATAATTCAACACCTGTTGTATATTGACAACTATTATTGGTTTGTTTTTTCTAAGTAGGGGATTTTTGTGTGCATATATTGATGTGAATTGTGACCATTTTTTTTATCAACATACTTTTTTTATCATGTATCCATCATTGATGCTATGCTTGTAATAACATGACCAAATTGTTTTCTATCTTGTTGTTGGAAGAAAGTATAAACTAACTAGTAATAACATGTTTTAGTTGAATTTATTTTCATTTGTGTGTCAACAATTTTCTATTATGCAGAATTTCCCTTGGTGCAGAAGAGAATTATTGACTTTTTTAGAATTCAACGGCCTCTTAAATTTTTTTCAGGTACTTACTTTGCCTTATGTGACATAGAAGGGGAAATTATTTCAAAATTCTTTGGTTTTTATTACAAAAGAGAGATCATTGTTTCTAATGTATATAGTACAACTTTTTGAAATTGTTGTCACATATTGGTTGAGTAATTCCATTCAGATTTTGTTTGAGGGCACATAATAAGTAGTTTATTCTTGAAAAAGCTTCTTGTAACACTACCCTTTTCCAATCATCTAGTGCCTGCCTATGTGTTTTTGGCTTGTGGTTGAATATACAGATGGAGTCACCCTTCCCAGTTGTAGTTATTATTGCTACAATTTTAAGTTTCTCTTGAAGATGTTTGACTAGGTATAACCAAAGGCATCAGTTTTAGTATGTGGAGAAGCATACAGATTTGTTAAGCATTTCCATGCCATAGTTTGAAATAATAAAGGATATTGCATGTTTTTTTTCTAATCAAGTATGTGTTTGTAATACAAACTTTGTATTATTGTAAGAGTGTTATTTGAGTTTTGGATTTTAAATGGCTTGTACGAAGTTTGCTCAGTATGAGTGGTTGTCAGATGGGTGTCCTTTTGATACGTGTCATTAGACAAACAACTATGTATGTTGTAGTTGGACATATATGAGTGGAGCTCTCTTAATTGTTCTTGTTGGTTGTACTATTCTCCATGTTTCTACAAAATACTGCAAACACATATTGTAAACATAATAATTAAGTGTCAGATGCCTTTTCTATTTTGTGGTGATATTTGTTTTGTATTTTTCTTTGTGTTATATTTTTTTCCATTCTGTATACTACAATTTGGCACCATTACCTACTTGGATTTGGGCTAGGTTAGATTAATATGTCACCTTGACAAGTGGAAGTCTTCAAGCAAGATGACATCAGTGTTGACAGGTTCTTCATCAAAGAGATTTAAAGCTTATCAGATACTCTGAGCCACTTAAGATGCCAACAACAAACGGCAGATTATACAAAAATGATGCAAATAATAATCGTATTGCACCTTTCTTTGATCATTAATGAAAGAAATTTGTTAATGGTTATATGTTGATATTTTATTGTTTTTATATGACTGGATTTGAATCACATAAAACTATAGATTCATGGTGGACAGTGTGCCAATTGGAATGTTCACCAACCACAACGCATCTGGGGTTCCATATCTAGATAAACAAACCATGGGAGTATTTCCAAGCTAATGGAATGCAAACAGATGGGAAACTCAAGGAGGCCTTGTTAAGAATGGTACAACTACTGCAATGACAAACATAGATATCCTCTGCTCCACAAGAATGTACTACAAACATATCAATGAAAACTTTATTATGCTTTGTCTCTTTGTAGTCATGGCATCCCCTCATTTGTTTCTCCAAGATAGACATGGTTCCAATACAATGAGATAAGTGCCAGGGGTCAAACTATGACTCTCCATGTAACTATGAATATAATAAAGGACTGCACAATTCATCTCATACACCAAAAACCTCCTTTTCTAAAAGATTGAAACATCTTATAACAAAAGAAATATGAAAAGTCCCTATGGTTTTGTTGTTGTGCTAAGATGATGTGACCTTCCTGGTTTTTTTATGTAATTAAAATAAGATGTATTTTGTTATAAAATGGAACAAAAAAGAGATGATGAAAATAGTAAGCTTTGTCAAGGAATACATAAGTACTTAGGATAAGTTTTGGATGTAATTATTTACTTTTAGAGAAGAGAAGATCTAGCTATGAGAAAAGGAAACCTACAATTTACCCAGGTTGATAATTGATGGGCACCTAAAAATATAACTAAACACAAAAACAAGTAAACATAACTAGATAGATGGATTACTGGTAAATCTGAAGGGGGCAAACCCAAACCATATTATCAAAGTAGAAGCACAAAGACTTATGTAATGGAAAAAACCCCTAAGGAAAAAGGACTAGATGAATATCAAAGCTAGAGGCAAAGGCTGGAAACCAACACAGTAATACCCTACCTTTTGTATATATTGTGTACATGTCATAAGGTATTTTGAGAAATGCAATCTAGAGAGGTCAAGCAGAAGGTGCTACTGTAGGATGGACCTGGAATGCAAAAGACCCAGAACTAGTTGTCACATCAACAGTCATCATTGTGCTCTAAACTATCTTAGCTTCTGAAGGATTACAAGTCCATCTATTTATTTATTCACATTTTAACAACAAATTTTTTCATTATTTATCATTCTTCAGTATTTCTATCTTTGTTTTTTTTTAAAATTCAAAATCCTTTTATCCATTAAAAAAATCAAATCTCCCTTATGCATCTTCATAGATACCTACATTCCATATCACTACAAATTTTTCTTTGTAAGAATTAGATCTCCTTTACCATTAGATAAACTACTTAGATCATGCTTCTATTTCAAATAAAATTTTCTCCTTGCAATGTTGAGATGGCTATATCTGTCCATTTCAAACTTACTATAGACGTCATCCTCCATACACTTGATCTGATCTATTAATGTACCTAATTTAAATCAAATAAATTGCCTCCATTTAACATCATACCTCCATCAATGTGCCTCTAGTGCTCTATGAATATAAGACACTATTTTTGTAGTCAAATCTGTCCCATACTCCTTTCTCTTTAGAAAAAAAAAATCTACTTAATGATTTGTTGTGGGCTACCTTTATAAATAAAAAAGTTGTACCTTAAGAACTAGTCAGCACAAATAAAGACATAGACTCCTTGCATTAAATCTTGGGCATTCAGTATGCATGACCATTTTAATTTCTAGTACAATATAAACGTGATCATTAATTCCTAATCTCTCATACAGTCCATGAAAATCCACTTTATATTTTGATTTACTTGCTTCAAGTCACATGCACAGGGAACACAGAAAATTATATTTCAAAGCTTTCCACAAAATTTAAGTTAGATAGATAGTGAAGTCTAATTTATTCCCTGTTAAATTAAAAAGATTATTAAATTTATGTCTTTTGGGTTTTCAATTTAGTATGCTAAGGATGCACAAATGTCATATGTAACATAGTTTGTAAGACATGTGTGGAGATGAAATAGACAGATAATTTGTCTCTAAAATAATTTTTCATTTCAATTATTATCATGATTCATCAATTCAAATCATAATAGATAGAAAATTGAGTGTCTTCCACAAAAAATAATAAACATCTACCATAAAATTATTTGAATGCTCATTTGAAAAACAAATCTATGTTATTTCACACCCTAATTGTAACATCTAATATATTTGAAAATTGTTAACCAAATATAAAAATATAAATGCTTATTAAATATTGAAAGAATAAATTTTATGGACAAAATATTAATTAATTTTTTTTAAAAAATTATTTCTTAAAGAATGGAAGCCCTTTTTAAAAAAACACAATAATTTTTGTAATAGAACTTAAAATCAATAAATCTACAAAAAAAATTGAAAGATAATTGAGATAGAGTAACATATATATAAAGTTAAATTAACCTTACTGAGTTAATTCATAGGATTTAAGATAATTCTATGTAGTAAAATAAAATATTATTTTAATTTTAGATGATATAACTTTTTAATAATTTATATTTCATCCTTAGGAGGCCTAATTAATATGTAATTTTTTCTTGATGTCATGAGGAATACATAGATCACATAATGCATTGGGATATTAAGCTAGATAACATTCTTCTTCACACCAAGTTTTATGTTAAGGTACTCGATTTAGATTGGGAAATTTCATGGGTAGATATTTTAGCCACATACTAACCACCATAATAGTAACATGATGATATTTGGCTCCAGGGTGGATCTCTAAACTTCCCATCAAATATAAACCTCATCTCAAACATAAATTATAAAAAATATCATCGGCGTAACCATTGCACCTCCTCTGGTGCAACTGTTAGTTTTAATTCATTTTTAATATTATTATTATATTATAATATTATTAAGTTGAGAGGCTTTTTCTATAATGACATTTTTCTATATATAAAAAACCTTAAAATACGTGCCTATTATCAACAAAAATTCAAGAATAAATAATATGGTTCAATATGCTTTCAACTACCTGATAAACAATATGAGGTGGGGCCTGCTTTATGAAGCGTACCACCTTATAGGTTTTAGAGGCACTTTTTTTTAAAATACATGTGGACCAATGAACGGTTCCTTCACCTAATTATTGATGGCATAGTAAGTGCTAAAATCCATTCTTCACAATTCAAACAAGTTTAGATATTTTTCTTCCCATTTTTATCTTACAGTTTGTTTCAGTTAAAAGGGAAAAAATAAATTATTCTTTAAGTCCAGGGCAATTATTTTTGTTCACTGATGATAATTATAACTAGCATATATATATTAAAGTAATATATATAAATAACGTCAAGATATATCTTTCTAAAGACACACACTAATTATTTATTATATAATATTTTTTGTGGCTTTGTTGTAAGTTGAAAATCATTCGCATACTTAGAAGCAACCTTTAGAGGATCTAAACATATGTTTGGTCAGTCATCTACCTCTCAGAAAGATATACTTTTTAGATGAAGAGAATATTCTCAAATGTGCAGATGGGTTAAAATCGGGGTCCTATTTGACAAAGCAAGGTTGTGTTGCAGTTGTCAACCTTTTACAATAGATTTTGTCTCAAAATTCAATTGGCTATTTTAGAAGCAATGTTGTTCTAGGCGTTGGAAAGGTTATCTCACAGTAGGCAACCTTCTAATTGGGATTTTCAATATAATAAATCTTGGAATCTTCTCAGCTCCATGGCTACTCATAGGGTGCCCAAGATTAAGAATCATTCTGATGTTAATTAGAACCAAATGGTCATGTCCCTACCCCCCCCCTCCCCATTCCCCACAATAAAGTTTTTTCAAAATGAATTTTAAAGGAGCTTCTAAAAGGAACCTAAGGGCTCCTACAGTGGAGTGCATTATCAGATATCGTGCAAGCTCCCTTGTTAGGGTGGTTTCACTTAAGTTGGATGATGGAACTAATTATGAGACAAAAGCATCTACCTTGATTCTGGGTCTTCAATTGGCTTGGTAGTGTGGCATCGAAAAGTTGTGCATTGAAGGGTATTTTTGAGTCATCATCGACACTGTCAAAAATAGAAAAATAAGGGATTAAATGTGTTAACCATAATAACAAACAATAGACCACATGTTGGAATTTAAATTAAATGTGTTAACAATTAAATTAAGTTGCATAAAAGGCTTGTAAGAGCTTTAGTTTACTTGAAATTTTAAAATCACAACCTATTCAGTCACAAATTTACCACAATTGTATTTGTTGAGTAAAAATTTACCTTAGATAATGTCTACTTAAAGACACATTTAAGATGACAATATTTTTGGTAGCTAAATTTAATCATTGTTTCAAAACATACTGCGGAAAGAACAAAAAAATTCCCTTTTCTCATAACATGTTTAGAAGATAATATATTCTATTCTGGCATTGAAGACAACATGAATGGCTTGAAGTACCATGACAAGAGTCCCATTCAGCATATATATGTCCATTGCTAGGATAAGACTTGCTTCAACTTCATGAACGTAACTTCAACCATGCTATTTAAATTCATTGCTATGAAATAAATAAATAAAAGGTCACATTAAAAAATCTTCGCTCTTCTAAATACAACATGCCATTTAAAAATAACCATCCCCATAAAAACATGCGCTAAGAAAGGCTGGAAAAAATGCACCTAATTAGTTCCCTGCTTCCCAAAGACGGTGACGAAAGTCCATTATTTTTAGCATATGTTGCAACTATACAAGCGACAACCAAAAACGTCAAAGCATTTTCAGATCCATTCGCCTAGCTTGTTAATTTAAACCTAAATCTGACTCAACACGCACCTAAAAATTCAAAATAATTACAAAGACTAACCATCTTTATCCAAAAGTAGAAGGCGCTTCTCTTTAATTCGCTCCCTGAGAGAATCGACACTTGTTGTTGAAGCTACATGTCGCTCCCTTAGCTCTATCACCGACATTGCTCGATTATTATGCAAGGTTTTGATGCATTGAAAACCTACTTTGCATCGGCAAAATAATAGGTTTTATTGCGAAATTTTATCAATATACCTCCATATCTTGGTCAAATTTTGTACAGATTTGATATGATAAATTTTGTGATTACGGTGGAGGTGTACAGACAATTTTGTTTTTAAGTTCTTCTATTACTCTTCATCTTTCTCTCGTCTGTTGTGTGTTAGATAGCACAAGGAATACATGACATAGCTAATGATGGAAATTCTTTCACACAACACGTATCATTCTCTGTGGGACACGCCAGCTGGCCACAGTGACACGAACGACTACGATTTTCATTCCCTCCTGACAATTCTGCAGATTTTTTGGTGTACACAGATACCTGACAACCTTATGTTGTGACATCATAAGTTTTTATGTACACAAATAAAATCTGACTGTAGTGGAACACCTCTTGGCGTAATAATATCAATGTTTAAAAAAAATTAAATTGGTTAGTGGAATATAGTAGTTAGAATCTTGGTATTATAGTAAGTGATACATCTTTTATTTCATGTGCTTATTTAAATTTTAATCTAAAAACATAAAAAGTCACAATTTAATAACACATAATTAATATTATTATTAATTTATTAAATTTTATTAATTTTATTATACTTAGTATTATATTATTATATTATTAATGATTGGTTTAAATTAAGAGGATTATTATTTTTATATTTTTATTAATTTTAATATTATTATTATATTATAATACTTTTATTTTTATTTGTATATATTTACTATTATATTATTATATTTTATTAATAGTATATTATTAATATTAAAATTATTATATTATTTTAATATAGCTATTATATTTTTTTCATAAGTAAAAATGATGCTTATTGAGGTCACACCCATATATTAAATAGCCAAATAATTATATTATTATTTTAATATAACTATTATATTATTCTTTTTTTTCATGAAGATTATACATGCAAGTGAATTTGGCACTCTTCTAAGTCTTTATAGTTAGCTCAAACATTCATCAATTTTATGTAATTTATATATGGAGTCTAGGATTTTGTTGCATGAGCATCACTGATAGCTAGGAGATAGAAAATAATATTATCATAAGGTTAAGGTTGCTAGGTATGTTCTAAGTTTGTTTCCCTCCATTTGTATGTAGTTCAAATTTCAAATTTGTGTAAATGTCATGGAGGAGGTAAATAAGGCCTTGTAAATGAGTTGTAAAGGTCAAATTTAAATTAGTATGAGGGGTTATAGACTAAATAAGGTCATGAAGCCTTGTCATCATGTAAATGATGTGGAAAGGGAGTCAGATAGGTGTGCAACAGTGATATCTAACTTATTTTCCCTTCCTAGTATGTTGTTGAGCTTCTATAGGGCTAGTTGAGTGATTTTAGGACAGGATTTTGATGAGTTAAACATAGGAAAACAACCTTTTCTTCAAAAACTCTATGAGAATTATGAATGTACAGATGATGTTTTGACAAGAGTAATGCAAGTGTGAAGTATGAGGTGATTTTTGTGAGTTTTATTCATATTTCCTCAAAACTGTCATGTTGTCAATGGTAGGACAACAAGCTAAAGTTTGACAAAAACAATCTCGAGCAATCCTTTCACCTCTATGAAGGTTTAGACACTTCAACAAGGTCAAAACAAGGCCAAAAAAAATTATTTGAGGTCTTGGCAGTCAATTTTGTGATTTTTAGGCCTAATTTATATGTTTTTGGCCTCAAACTATGGCAAGATGTTAAATTATGATTCCACCAACCAAAATTCTCCAAATTTTGGATTCTTGAGGCTTGCAAGTGTATAGAAAAGTGTGCCAAATTTTTTACCTACTTCACACGTGTAGGTTCCTTTTTCATTAAACCCTTGGTCTATAAGCTTCTACAGGGTAGTATGACTACATTTTTTGAGTTTTCTTGTGTTTTTTTAGTGGTAATTGCAAGGTGAGTGTTTAGATATGTTATACATGCCTAGTTACACCTTCCCTATAAATCTTATAGCCTAATCAATCCATTTACCCTCTATTGTTACAAAACAGTCCTAAAAAGAGGCCTAATTTGATTGTAACAGTCCAAGTTTTACTTATTCCTTACAAAATAATCCCATCTAATTTTCACATATGTTTAGTAAGGGCCAAAAGGGTATCCAAATCAGGTCTCGAATCTCTATTATCAAGTGTACGAAGGGATATATGGTAGAAAAGTTCTTTGAGAAGAGCTACAAGCTCCCAAGTCACCTACTATGGGAAATGGGGTTTAGAATGGGGTCGAGGTTCTTGAGGAAATAAACCCAGTTGCTTACCGAATTGCATCTCCACTAGCTCTTTCTAGGATGCACAATGTCTTTCACGTCTCATACCTTAAAAAGTATATACCAAGAGATAACCATGTTATTGATTAGAATGCTTTACAGGTACAGGATCCAGGAGTGGTAACAATCGAGCCTTTCAAGGTACTCGAAACACGTAAGCTTCACTTGTGTAACAGAGAGATTCTGCAATGCAAAGTCCAGTGGGACTAGTATGTAGAAGATTCTGCTACTTGGGAGGACTATGCTGAAATCAAGCAAAAAAATTCGCGTGTTTTACATGCTTTTGAGAGTTCTTGAAAAACAATTTTGATATGTTTTGCTTATAGTTTATGTCTGTGTCTACTACTTAAAATCATCGAGGACGATGATTCACAAGGGGGGATATGTTACACCCCGTTGTGCTACTACTTATTTATGTAATGCTTGAAATGAGTGTATTTCTATTTTATGTGTTTTAGAAATATGAAGAATAAATGTTGATTTAATTTGATGTTATGAAATGATTCTGATTGCAAAAATATATGATGCAAATGGATGTATTGTTTTTAGCTAACTACCATTGCAGAGTGTAATTTGGATGCAAGAATTGAATCAACCCTCCTGAAGCTAGGGGAAGTATCACCAGGGAGAAGAACTTGGTCTGGTAACCTTTGATAAAATACCTAAACTAAGTTTTCACATACACACTTCTAGTTTGGTCAAGTCAGGATAATAGTTGTCAAATAGTAAGTTATCTTTAGTCATCAGTGCAAATATATTTTTTCATATCCTTGAGCTCTCTAGATCCTGATGATGGATCACATAGTGTGATCCAAAATGTTGATACAAAAACTTGCACACAATCAAAGCCAGAAATTACAACATAATTAATTATCTTTAGTCATGTTTGTGTTTATATTTGTAAATGTTTGTGCTTAGAAGTCTAAGTGTTGAGTCTCTTTGATTTATGAGTATTTGTGTGTTTATATTTGATCAATGAAATATATGTGCATAATATGTATATATATGTGTATATGCATGTATCAACGAGAAAC
>VDFB02376983.1:44749-113265 GCA_007258455.2 Sequoia sempervirens | reverse complement strand
CAATGAAAATTTTGAGGCATTTTCCAACCATTTCCAAGTGTATATGACCCCTAAGATGACCTTAGCTGATTTGATGAGATGCAAACAAAATTAAGAAAAGATTACTGACTTTATCTCACACTATCAATCACTTTATTCCAAAATCGATGTCAAGGTTCTTGATCCTCACCTTCAAAAGATGTTCATAGAATTTTTTCAAAGTAAGATACTAAGATAAACTTACCATGATTAAATTCCCCTCCTTCATGCACTTGTGTATTGCCCTTCATGATTATCAAAACTCAGTTAGTAGCTGAGATGTAAATTCAACTTCTAGTCGAACTGAGAAGTCCAAGTCCACAAATCAAAAAAATTATCAACCTTTTAGAAAGTAGAATAAAGGTTTCCTTCAACCTAATCCCCCTAAAAAAAGAAGTCAAAATACCAATACCTAAGTAGTTGTAGTAAAATCCATGATATCCTTTAGCTATGGGGACTCAAAAAGAGAATCCACTCCCCTAACCAATACCTTTCATAACACAATGTTACAAATTTTAGAACAACAAATGCTTACCTTGCCTCTCGTTAAAACACCTAATCCTAATAATCCTTTACCTTTGACCTTTAGATAAAATTCTTATTGTCATTATCACCAACAAAATGGACATGATATGGAACATTGTAAGGTTCTTAAATGTCTTATGCAAGACCTCATTGATTTTTATTAGCTTTCTATTGGAGGTGTTAATGATCAAGGAAATAATTCCATTGAGCCTCCTAATGAAAACTTTCAAATATTTACCAACCCCATGCCAAAACATAATATTTCATTTGTCAAAGCTAGTGAAACTACAAAAACTAATGTGATGAATGTTGACACAGATGATGAGGACATAGATATAATTCAACAAATTCCTATGAATACTAATCAACAAGAAAAAAAATCCTATTATTGGTTTGGTTTCATTGATCGAAACTCAACATCATAAGGGATGAACTAAAAAAGCACATAAGATTTCTTTCTCCTCATAATATATACTTAAAAATGTACACGGTGGTCCTCTTGACATAGTTGGTTGCATCTATGATAAGCTCACCAATGGGATATTAATACATCTCATATGTGGAAGAATGTAATCATCGAGGAATTCTTACTTCTACATGAGCTTTTACAAGATATATATCATAAACAAAAATCATGGATCAAGATGCATAACGGTTTCACTTTCCCTACGATGGGATCAATCACCTTACCTTTACAAATAGGACTAAAAACATTAGATATCTCATTATCCATGATCCCACAATCAGACCAATTTGGTGTGAAGATAGGCTATCCATGGCTTCACTCCATGAATTTCATTCTATTAGTCATACATAAATGCTTAAAGTTTCCCTTTGAAAATGAAATTTTCACTGTGCATCATAGTGGCTTTAACTTTTTGTCCTCCTATGGAAACTTCTCCATAGATTTCTTTTCGACCGAACCTATAAAAACCATAAAACCACGAGAATAATTTTTTTCAAATCCTATCAAAAGTTCAAGGAAAAAATAATAATAATTATCCCTTTGAAATATGCCTCCACCCACTACTAGGCCTACCATTCCAAACAAAACCATCATTGAACCTAAAGAAATTCCAAATAACCAACACCAACCTAAGAAAAAACCTTCACCTACTTCCTACAAAATACCAAGAGATAATGAAAAAAATCACATCATTCCTCCTAGAATAAAATAAGTTTACAAAGTTAAAGTGAAAGTGATCAAACAACCTCACATGGTTCGTTCTACTCCTCCCCTTGTGGAAAAAAAGAAACCTATGGTTCATCAACCCAATCCTACATAAATGAAACTTGAAAATAATACTAAAAGAAATATAGGTGATAAATAACATAGGTGTAGACTTTGTGCCCTTGCTCGCGGGTTAAATGAAGAAATAAACAAAGAATATCAAGATCCAAACTTGACTGAAGCAATGCATGATGAGTCTACCCCCTCCCCGAAATAAAAAGATTTCATAATGCAACTATAACAAGAGTTCAACGCTTCTTTAGACATTATTATTCGATCTCCTATTGTGATTAACTTAGATGATGATGCTAAGGTTGCTAAAATTTATGAGGAGGTGCATAATGAATTGAATACATTATTTTCCTTTTCTGTGAGCTTAAATGACAATTCTCCTAAGCAAAGTGTTTAACTTGGTAATGACCATAGTTTGGAACTTGCTATTGTCCCTTTGGGTAGTTTTCTACCTTCTATATATGATGAACATGATTGGGATGGAGATGAATTTCTCATAGGTTGACTTACATGTTCCTTACTAGTTTGTTGCATTATTCCTTTTTCTTTTATATGATTACATGTTTGTGATGTGTTTCCTTGTACTATTTTGTTTGATGTATCTCTCTCTCTTTCTAACATTCCTCTATTTGTACCTTTATTACTCTTTATGTCATAAATCTTTTCTCTTTTCTTTGTCTTGTGCTTTCCTTTTGGGGATGATGCAAGGCGTCAAGACATATGTCTCTTCCATGTTGACCCAAAATATTTTTCTATTTTCTTTGTGTTGTTTTTTCTTTTTGGGGATAAAAAAGTTGTCGAGACATTCATGTCTCTTACATGTTGACCCAAAAAAATTTCTTTTCTCTTTTCTTCATCTTTTATTTTCCTTTTGGGGATGACACAAGGCATCAAGACATTCATGTTTCTTCCATGTTGACCTAAAAGGTTTTTCTTTCTTTTCACCCTTTTTGTGTCATTCTTCCAATTCTATCATTATTTAGGGAATGATGATAGTTCTGAGCTCTATAAAAATAATGTAGCAAGAACATACTGACCCCAAATCCATAGATCCCTTATGTGTGTTGGAGTTCCATTTTGGGAGAACCCCCTCTCTTTTCCTTTTCTTTTTGCAATGATGCAACTTCATTTGGAAACATATGACTTGGCATAGGGATTTCCAAGTTAGCTCTCATGTCTTCTTTATTGTTAGAATCTATCATTTTCTACTTTAAAGTAATTTCTCATAGTATAGTGTTTAGAAATTTCTTGAAAGTGGGGGCATACATTGAAATTATTATTTTGCATTTTTCTTTTTTATGGTACATGGTGCAGTCTTATTAATTTATGTGATGCATCCTTGACTTTGTGGATGAAATTGGGTGTGATTTCCTTTAAGATCATGATCTCTCTTAGTATATTGCATTACTCTTAGTGGCTTGATATGACACAATGCATCCCTGAAGTTGTGAATATTCTATTCTATGATTGGTCCTCTCTTTGAGACATTAGGAAAAATTTCCCCTAAGTTAAGACCTCGTATGAACTAAGAAAGACTCCTTTGAACATTCATTATTGTTTCATTTTCATTTTAAGTTATATGGACACCTTGCATAATACTCCTTGCATGCCTATGGAGCCATCTTGTTTGTTCATGACCTCCAAGCATACGAATTTTTGCTTGCCTCATGAAGCTCGAAGGTCATTTTACGTGGTTCCTTATTAAAGTCTTCAAGAGGTATAACTTTGGTATGGTTTTGACATGAAGCCCAACTAAGGCATGAATTTCCCTTAGCCACTCACATCTTTGTGTGAGCACATACTAGTGATGTGTGTATGTGTCTCACCTACTCGGATTACTCACCCAACATATAGCCTGAAGTTTTGTTGTCTTAGAATGAGCATGCATTTTTTAGACAAGGAACATACATCTAATTGACATTGCAATGGACTAACGGTCGAAGCTTGATCCCCTCTCTTTTTTTTGTTTTTCCCTTCTCTTTTTCTTTGTTAGTGTATGTGTGTTCCTTTATGATGCTCTTTATATCATTTTTCATGTGTGTTCTTTTGTGCCTATGTTGGTTTGTCATGGGATCTTGATCTTGGGGGCTTGATCACCCCTCTTAATCAACGTCATCCTATGTTACTGGAATTGGTGTATTTGGACCCTTCTTGAAGTGAGTTTGTTTACTTTAGTGTGATTTTGAAGCAAGTTCATCCTCTCACTAAAGTGGGGGCTAAATGTAGTGTCAAAAAATGTCATTGGTGAAATTTTCAAACTTGTTTTGGACCTCCTTGTAAAATTGAGCTTAATTGTGCCTTGACTTAGTGTTGTAATGTGTTTAACACACTCACATTAGGTCTTGGCCCCTTCTGAGCTAATTAACTTAAATTGTACCTTACTAAGGTGTTGTGAAGTGTTGTAACACACTTTTACACTTTTATAATCTTTTATTAACTAATTGGACCTAATAAACCTCTTTTTAAACAAAATGTACCTTAATCATAGTGTTGTAAAGTGTTGTAACACACTTTCACACCTTTCTAGGATTTTTATAAATAATTGGTATTTTTTTTGCTTTAATTGGCCTTATTTCACATTCACAATCCTTAATTTATGCATTTATTTGAGGATAATCTTGACACAAATCAATATCCAATCATAATTTAGGTGTTTATAGGTTATGTGGACCAAATTTAGTGATCAGGGACTTATACAACACCTTTGGCATATGAGTCCCACTTAGGGTTTTGAGTCCTAAACCTAATTTTACATCTTTCTAAGCATATTTGAAATTGGTCCCATAAATTATGCCTAATGGGATGCATATGCCATGCTGGGCATATGAGTCTTGTGTGGCCCAAAATTAAAATTAATTTTAAATTCTTGGTGATATTTTATCCTCTTAGATCTAATGTTGGCTTGTAGTGGTGTAATTTCGTGAATTATTGCATAATCAAGTATAAATAAAAGGTTCTTTCACTCATTTTGACCTAAGACTTCTGTGAATGCATTCATAATAGAAAAGTTGAGTTCACAAGAGTATTAATGTATTTACTAGAGCATTCAAGAGCATTCAAGAGCATATTATCAAGCATTTAAGAGCATTATTCAAGCATCAAGCATCATGTCAAATTCTTCATGCATCATTTTTTTTTGAGCTAACAATTGTGATGTAGGGTTTCATGATTCAAGGGGTATGTGCAGAATCATGATGGGCCAAAAAGTGCTTATATGATGAGCCTTGTGTAGGGTATGTGGTCGATGAATTTTTACCCAAAATTGATGAAAAGTTCCTGAAAAAGTGCTCTTTAAAAGGAGATTCTACCAACCAATAAGGCAAACAAGTGTTTCCTTTACCTTGAATCACTAAATAACACATTCATCTCTATTTTGAATTATGACTAAAGTCCCCAATGAGAAGCTAATTGAAAAACATCTATATGCTTCTCAACAAGCATTTCACATTTTGCATCCAAAACATGTGTCACTTTTATGCTTCACATAATCGTAGGATTAAAAAATATATATTTCTTTACGAACTTCTTTGACCAAGTTAAGGTGGTCAAACATATGAGTTTTTTTATATTTTAAAACTTGTAAAAATATCAATATAATTAATTATTTACTTGGAAAAATTACAAAATATGCACTACATCAAGACATGATGTTAGGAAACCCATGATCCGGACAGAAACCGTAAAAATACCTTCCACAGAGGAGAAAAACAAAAAAAATAGAAATTCCATAAAAATATGCAATTTGATATATTCGAAAAAACTAATTAATTACAAGAGATAATTTGCTTTATAAAAGCAAAGATACATAAACCTAATCTTGAGCAACAAGATAGCTCGATAAGATAAAGATGAAAGCCTAAAACTTAGGGATTAAATATGCCTAAGTAACTTATGCAAAGTGTAATTAATAATTAATTACACCAACACATGAGTCCCTCAATTATATCTAAAATCTTATAAAAAATAAATATTATCATTTTATTGTGGTTAGGTCGGTTAGATGTAATAATCTAATTTTTATTTTTTCTTTGGAAATTTGGTACTCACCGTGATTGAAATTTCAAATTTTCACCAAAAGTAGATTTAAAACCTAGTAGTTTAGAAACTACATTCAATTTTCTACAAATTATATTCTTACATATTTTTGAAATAATATAGATAACTTATTGAAATTTTTATGTCAAATTTTCTAGCTCTAATTTTTTTGAATTTTTGGCCATTTAATGGCATATTTTTTCCATGATGATCTTGCACATACCACAAGCTAGAATTTCAAATCAAGATCTACATCCATTGGACACATATGATACATGTTTGTAGCACTTCATTGCTAGGGTTTGGTGAGTGGCACAATCATATTTTGTTCATTCATCATTTTGCATTCCTATTTCATTTCATTTTGAGGTTTGATTACCAAAATGGGGTTTGACCAAGGTAGATCCCTTTCCACTAACAAAACAACATTTTCCCCTCTTTAGTGTTAGTGATTGAAGACATCACATACATAAACTTGGGAACAAATGAAGAACCTAAAATTACCTATATGGCCAAAGAGCTAGAAGAGGTGCACTTAATGAAAATTAGAAAAGTTCCTCAAAAGAAGATCCATTAACTTTGCTTTGACATACAAGGACATGGTAGGACTGGATCCATCTCAGCTAGTAGTACATCATTTGCAGTCTATTTAGATGCAAAACTTGTCAAGAAAAGGTTGTAAAAAATGCACCCACAAAAATCTCTCTTGGTAAAAGTGTAATTACATAAACTCTTGGAAGATGGATTTATCAAACCTATTAACAATCTTGAATGGGTTTCCAACATTGTACCAATCACCAAAAATACCAGTGGCATCTGTATATGTACAAATTTTAGAGATCTCAATAAAGCATGTCCAAAATATGACTTTCCACTACCTAACATTGATATGATTTTGCATCTTACTTGTTGGACATGAAATGTTATCCCTCATGGATGGATTTTTAGGTTATAACCAAATCTACATTTTTGAAGAAGATCAACATAAAACAACTTTCATAACTCCATGGGGAACCTTTTGTTATCAAGTCATTCCCTTTGGAATTAAAAATGTAGGAGCAACATATCAGAGGGAAATTACTATCATCTTCCATGACATGTTGCATGACATTATGGAAGACTATGTGGATGATCTCCTAGGAAAATGAAAAACAAAACATGGACACATTGAAGTACTTGAAAGAATCTATAGCGCCCCGCCATGCAACCCTAGGGGAAGTTGCAATTAACTACACGAACATACTATTTTTTTTTTGTTTAAGTACAATTAACATGCAAGTTCACTACCCATTGCCAACAACCCCTAAGGTTACGAGACTGAGTTTACTTAAAACCCAAACAAGAAACATGAATAGAAACCATAACACTTAATTATTCAATAAATTAAATACACATACATTCCATACATGATAAATTACATCAAAGCATAAGAGATACCACATGATTTCACATAACAATCAATTTACAATTAAGATTACAACTCTCATTCCCCGAATGAGGTAAATCCAATAAGCATGATTACATATTACATATTCCACCTCGATAACAAATGAGGGGTAGTAAATTACAATAACAACTGAAATGAATGAAGCATGAAATGAAACTGGATTCCATGAGCTCTCCAACTGGAAATATCATCCACACGAACAAGAAGAAGACCCAACGGATTAAGGTGCATGTTCCACCCAACCATGTGATACCCGAAGGCTCACCCCCCATGCTAGGAGATAGTAACAAGGAATCCTATACAAGACCATCAACCTCTAGACACAGGCTAACTCACACTGACACAACTAATCACATGAACCATACACCCATACAAATAACACACAACTCTAACATTACTAACATAATTCACATTGCTTCTAGACATAAAATAGATCAAGTATGACAAGAAGACCATACACATAATAACCAAATACCAACTATTGTTGTAGAAAGAGTGTCATCACACAACTCATCATGGGATATCCTCTGGGAATCTTCATAGGCTCTGACCCCCACTATGAGTTGTCCTGGTGGCCTCTACCAAATCCCAACACCCATACTCACTCATGTGGAATCAAATACCTCTTGTAAAGACAAGATAGATGACCTTTCCATTCCAGGCCTTCCCACTCATCTCAAGCCTATACGAGAACTTGTATCCATAAGTGAGGCTCAATTATCTTCATTAGTGTGAAATACTACCTAACTTTTAAGTACATTGATTTAATTATCACTTGATTAAACCACATCTGAAGGTTATCCATTTTACCTCTTTAGGCTCTAGCCCCTAACAAAAGCCACTCTTCTACTTGACAACATACCAAACAAAACCAATCACCAAGGGAATCCCAAGTGCATACTAGCAAGATAAAACCACTCCAACTCTAGGAGGAACACAAAATGAAAACTCACTTCAAACACTGGAGGAAACAAAAGCCAAAACCCTCACCAAACACTGGAGGCAACAAAATTCAAAACCCTCTCCAAACACTGGAGGAAACAAAAGTCAAAACCCGCTCCAAACATTGGAGGCAACAAAAGTCAAAACCCTCTCCAAACACTGGAGGAAAAAAAACACATAAACCACTCCTAATACAAAGGAGGCACAAACCATCCCTATTTGTGAAAACTGGGTAAAACAATAGGATACACAATACGCCCTACCCAAGGCAATACAACAGTTGACTAACATAATACAACAACCCCAAAAGTTAAACCCCTTCTGGAATACTTAACAACCCTTCTAATCAACTTCCCCAAAGCGAAAACAGAAGAAGGGTACATTCAAGAAGGACAATCAAATAGGAATTAAATCTATATTTGGATTTCTTAAATCCACTTCCTTTAGTAACATTCAATAATTTATTGCCTTATTAGAACTAACTTAATAACATCTCTTTCAGACAAAAGATGAAATTTAAACCATATAGTTAATACCCTAATTGCTTTTAAATAATAATAAAGTAAACATTTACTTCTTCGATTTAAAACATATCATTTGAAGTAACTATTTCTCCTTTGCAAAATAAGTCATTTTAAAATCAATTAATCTCGCTATTAAACACCTTACATTTAAATCCAATATTTTTCCTTTCAAATATATTATTTTAAAATAAAATCAATAACTTGACTATGAACACAATATTTTAAATTCCTCAATTTCACATTATATGAAATTAACTAATCTTATTATAAATTTTGTTGCAACCAAAAGAAATACAAATAATTAATAATCTTTCTTAAAAAAATTCACTTCATTTAAAGCACATAACCGTTTCTCTTAAAATCATTACCTTATTAAGTAACTACTTGAACAATTGACAAGCAATAATAAATCTAAATCTAAAGATATACTTCAGTTTCACAACGAAATCTAAATATAAGAATCCCATTTCCCATTGAAATCATTTCATTATAAAATCAATATATATATTATATAATTAAAATAATTGTGTTTAAATATAAATATATTTAAACTTGTAAACATTATTTAAATATAAATTTATATTTTCAATTTAAATTCCAACTCATTAAAAATAACTCAAATATTTTTCAATTAAAAAAAAGTATAAATAAAATCTATATACATATATTTATCAATTAAAAAGCATCAGAATAAAATAAAATTTATAATTTATAATATACACATTATATATAATATATACTATATAAAATATATATTATATATTATATATATAAATTATATATGTATTAACTATTAATTAAACTTTATTAAAAAAAATTAATAAAAAAAAACCACGAACCCCACCCCTTAGGGCACGCAGGTCCCTCCCCACTAGGCAGCGGCCTGTGTGCTACACACAACCCTCCTCCCATATGGGCAGCGGCCTGTGTGAGGCACATAGTTCGCCTCTCTTAAGGCAGAGGCCTATGTGAGGCACATAGTCCAGTTCCCTTAAGGCAGTGGCCTGTGTGAGGCACACAACCCGCCTTCCTTAGGGTGACAGTCTATGTGCTTTACACACAGTCCTCCTCCCTTAGGGGCAGTGGTCTGTGTACTTCACACACAGTCCGCCTCCCTTGAGGTTGGGCGGCGGTGGGGTTAGCTTCCCCTGCCTCCCCCACTGCAAACCAAGAATAAAATTATATTATTTTATTTTCCTTTAAAAAAATAAACTCATTCATTCACAAAAAGACCAGAGCACACAAAATCCTCTATTTTGGTAATTTCCAGAACATGATTTTTGTGCCAAATTTTAACAGGAACCAAGCTTCCCAGAAAAAATAAAATAAGATAAACTCAATATTCAGAAAATATATGTATATAGAATATATATATACATGTATAAACACAAAATCTCCATTATACAGTCAAATTGAACCAATTTTCTACAAAGAAATTTTCAATAACACTAAATTCGAACAAAGTTTTCTGATTTTATTTGTTTCACTATCAAATTTTCTATTGTTACACTTGAAGGTTTCAGCTGTAATTTTTTGTTTTGTTTTTCTACAAACATCTAAATTTCTTCAAGATTTCAACTAGGTTTTCAAGAATGATTGCAACAAGTTTTCTAAACAAAAACTAGATTTTCAAAACAATAAAAGAAACAAGAAAAACCTATTTGAAGCTTGAAGGAGAATTTGGTGATGAGTTGCAATTCCAATTCCTTCAAAAACCTTTTCAAATCTTCACTCCAATCCCAAAATGCATTCCAAAAACAAGAAAACCCTCTTTCCTCCTCATAACAAATTTCTTTTTCCAAGCATGAATAATCCCCAATCCTTTCCTTCTTTTCCAAATTAAGTCAATGCCCTCTAAAAATATCCCAGATATTTTCTTTTTCCCAATTATAATATCTTTCAACAATATAGATATTTTCATGCATTTACAAAATATTTGCATTTTAATACTTTAAAGCACAATTTATATTTCAAATAGATTTAAGTCATTTACTTTATTATAAAATTTATATTTCAAAATGAATTTAAAGCTTTTAATAATTTCTTTTCAAAAAGCATTTAAACTTTTAAAAATTTCTTTACAAAGAATTTAACACTCTTTTAAATTCCAAAATGAATAACTTTAATTTAATTAATCAATAAAATAAATCTAATCCAAGATTAGATTATTTTATTAATTAAATTAAATTAATTAATAAATTCAATAATATTTCTAACATTATAACCAGATCAATTTAATAAACAACTTAAATACATATAGCCATTTATTTACCTTTTTCAACTTGCAATTAAATGAAATCAATGAGAGAAGAACAACAAAGAAGCAAATTATCCCGACTAAAACCTGATTACACACTATGACTAGGGTGATGACTTGGCATGAAAACCTAGCTACTATCTCCTAATCGAATACCAATGGCCAATGGACATGCTGAACCCTGTGAAACCAGGTGGAGTCGATGTCCTATACCTGTCAACCTGCGAACAAAGAGTATATCGAACATGCATGTATATAACATAATAAAACACACTGTGAAGAGGAAATTGTGGAATCATAGGGCACTTACAAGTGAGTGATGTGATCTCATCCCCTTCACCAATACACTCATCATGGACTGATAGTTCCATCATAAACAATTATCTCATGCAATAACATGTTACAATAACTAATCATCATTACACCAATTAAAACATGCCAAATAAAGCATCAGATAAGATACATCACATCACACAAATAGACCATCACTCTATAAATAATGATCAAATAACACACACATGATACAATATCTCAATAGCAAAGAAGCATAACAAGGCAAACAATGACATATTGTCTAGCCAGAAAGCAAAATAGAGGGGTATTACAAAATCTTTGATCAGATGGAAAAGTGTAAACTATGAATTAATCCTAAGAAATGTGTTTTCAGATTCTCATCTGAAATAACTGTTTGGCTTTATTATTTACCACAAAGGAATTGAAGTAGATCCAACCAAAATAAAAGAATTAAGAGAAATGCCATCACCCCAAAATATCAAACAACTCATAATTTTGTAAGGAAAGATACAGGCACTCCAAAGATTCATTGCTTAGTTGGTTGATAAATTCCAACCTTATTCCCACCTACTTCGAAAAAACATCACATTTAAATGGGATGGCAATTATCAACAAGCATTCCAACAACTGAAGGACCATCTTGCAACACCATCAGTCCTAGTGCCTCCACATCTAGATAAACCATTCCTCTTGTATATATCGACTACTCAAGTGGAATTGGGAGAATTTTTAGCTTAACATGATGACAAGGGGAAGGAAAGAGCCATATACTACATATCATGCACATTATCTAGAAATGAGTTGAACTGCACATCAATAGAAAGAGCATGTTTAGCTATGGTCTTCCATGCTAAGAAACTATGACGTTATGTGCTCAATCATAAGACTCGACTCATCTCAAAGGTTGATCCATTAAAGTGCCTTCTTTCAAATGTAACCCTTCAAGGCAGAATAACTAAATGGATAATGGTCCTAAGTGAATTTGGCATTGAGTATGTAGATAGAAAAGCCATGAAAGAACAAGTGGTTGTTGATCAGGTCGTTGAGGCTCCTTTACAAGATAGTCACCCATTGTTGTCAAAATTCCTAGATGAACACATTTTGACTATAGAAGAAGAAATGTGGTGGAACCTATACTTTGATGGATCTTTCACACAACATGGCTTGAGGGCAAGAATAATTTTTGTGACAGCTCAAGGAGATGTTATCTCTAAGTCATATTGAATTGCCTTCCCTTGCAAAAAAAGCATAGAAGAATATGAGGCATTAATAATAGGACTTAAGGTTGCCATCTAAAGGAATATCACTAAATTATAGGTATGTGGTGACTCTCAATTAGTCATCAAACAAGTGAAAAATGAATATCATATAAAGGATGTTTTTTTTTCCCTAAACATGCATGGTTGATAGCTTCATGAAGCACTTCACATAAATCTTATTTGATCAAATACCAAAGGTAAATAACGAAGCAAAAAATGGTATGGCTACCATTGGCTCCCTTGTTGATGTCCTGCAAAATAGATAGCAATATGAGTTCCTAATACAACAAATTTTGGTCCCTTCTTATGATATTCCTGAATTTGAAATGGTTGGTGACATTATTGGTCCTGATTCAACATGGTATCAAGACATATATGAGTACCTACACAATAATACCATTCCACCCAACCTCTCCACTTCTCAACGTCAATCCTTTGTTTGAAAAATGTCCCACTTCACCATTCTTGGAGACATTCTTTATTGCCACTCCTTTGATGGCACCCTCTTGAGATGTTTGGAATTAGGGGAAGCTCAAACCACCCTAAATGAGATACATTAAGGTATTTGTGGGGCCCATTTTACTGGACCAACATTAATTAAGAAGTTGTGTACATGATATTATTGACCTACAATGGAATAAGATGCTATCAATCTAGTAAAAGTGTGCAAACCTTGTCAAGAACATGGTTACTTGATTCATGCACCTTCATAAGAATTGTATCCCAATGTTACTACATGGCCTTTCTCATGATGGGGTTTAGACCTCATTAGCAAGATACACCCTACATCCTCAAATGGTCTTAAATTCGTAATCACAACAAATGAATATTGCATGAAATGGGTCAAAGACATAACTATGACCTATGTTGCAAGGAAATAGATTTCTAAATTCATACTTTATTACAACATCTATCACTTTGGTATTCCTTCTTCCATAATCACAAACAACAGATGTCCCTTTAAAAATCAAGAAGCTTGCAATCTATGCCAACAATTCCACATCCAACATCATTTTTCCACCCCATATTACCCATAAGGAAATGACCAAGCTAAGGCCACAAAATAAACAATCCTAAGAATCCTAAAGAAAATAGTCAATGAAGCTGGTTGTGATTGGAACTTACAACTTAATCCCACCCTATGAGCATACCACACTAGCATTCACACACCTATTGGAGTCACACCCTATTCCATAGTATATGGTACCAAATATATCTTTCCAGTTGAGGTTGAGCTCCCATCATTGAGAATATCTCTACAACATCTCATTGATGATGAAGAATACTATGTAGCACACCTTCAACAATTGGAGCTCCTAGATGAGAAACATTTAAATTCCATCAACCATCTTAGAGTATATGAAAATAGGCTTCACAAATCATAGAAAAAGAAGAGCCCATGAATATCATCCATCTCAAAAAATTATTTGCATGAGAAGAACCAAAAAAATTAGAAAAAACAAAAAGATACAAAAAATTCAAAAAATAACAAAAATACAAAAAATAAAAACATTAAAAAAGAAAAAATAAGTAAATAAAAATAATCCATTCAATGGTGAAACCCATTTTCTAGCACATTGGGCAAGTATCATGGTGAAAACCTATAAAAAAGGTGCCATGTGTAGAGACATTCCAACCATCTATTAGGTCACTCTCTTCCCCATCCATAATAAATCCATCCACACATGATAACTCCATTCATTATAAATCCACTCATTCACCCACCAACTCTAGCTTGGAATAAACCCATCATACACCCATTTCACACACCTTTGTGTGTCACTCAACTAAACACTTCCATAATAAATAGATAGCTTACAAAACCATCACCATTTGATGTAGTGGGAAGTAGTCTTTTATATACCTAGTTGCTCATCCATCTATAACATAATAAAATCCCATTCCATAATAAAATATCACCCATAATAAACATCTTACCATCCCAAATGAATGAACTGTACCATCCTGAGATAAAAAAATTACAAAATAAAACAACATACATGCTCGCATAGACCTTAATATTACACCATCAAAATAATCTCCAAATCATCATGCCACTTAACTTGCTTCCCATCACAACCCAACCCAACTTTTCTTGATAGGATGTATCCTTCCTTGGTCGAACAACCTCTATCAGCCTTATCTTTTACAAAGAGATTTGGCTTTTTCTTTTTAGACTTATTATTGTGATCTATGAAGTCACCAAGTTGAGGCCACCTAGATCTTTTCATATCTTGGTTTTCCAAAAATAAGGTCCAGAGTAGATATGGGTCACCTTGTATGGTGTGTCTATGATTAGCCTGATTTATAAGTGATTTATTACACCATATCTAGAGGGGTTCAAAATTTGGGTCTACTATATAATCCCCCCTCTATGATCCACTATGGTGTCAAGAATACTTTAGTGGTTAGGTATAATCTTTTATTTGCACTTGTTTGTAAGTCTCAAAGTCCATGCAAGATACATGATCATGCCTTTGGTAATTTATACCATTGTGGAATAATATTTCTTTCTATATTAAATTAAGGATTTCTCACCAAATTTTCCTAGTATAAACCCCCCATCCACTTTTCCTTCACTAACACTAACCATTTCTCCCACACTTTCTATTCTATTAATCCCCCTACCCCCTCATACACACTTGGACTGAAGTAAATGTTGTTTCATGACACAAAAGAACACTCACACCTACATTGCACATGATTTTAATAAGGGAACTTTGAGTACAAAATTTCTAAAAGCCATTGACACGATCTTGGATTTATGGATGTGCTAATGACTAAGAGAGAAAAAACTATCGCAAGGCACCCATCACCATCTTGATCCCTCCTAATTCTTTTATTGTGATGTGAATCAGTCATTTCCAATTAGTTACAAAAGTCACCATAAGAAACAAAGTAAATGTAAATAGGATGACATCCAAGTTACAAATTGAGTATTATCAATGGCATGGCATTCATACACATCCCATAAAAAGCATCATATAGGAAATATGCATAAGAAAAAAATTTCTCACATCATTACCATAACATAAATAATTAAACATCAACATATTTACATACATCCATCATACACATAAAATACATTTCCATAGAACCATTTACCATGAATTTTATAACATTTCCATTTGGATACTCTAAAAATAAAACCATCTACCCATCATAATAAAAACTGAAAGCATCAAAAGAAAACTTTAATATAGAGGTCCTTGTCCTCTCACATAAAGGTGCACTTCAACTTGTGGATCTATTGCTCTTGTGTCCCATTTGCTTTCAGATTTAACCTCCTCCATAATTCTATCATCTTCCATAGCTCTTGATCACAAAACCATAATTAGGAACTTAATAATCGTGCTTTACTAAAGTGATTTCAAATATGAAAATTAATAAAAGAAGCTAGGAGTTCCTACATCACAAAGTTTTGATAAATGCTTCAAATGTCTTCAATTGCATATATCCATCATAATAAGCATCATATCATCCATCACATTATCATCATAAAGAACAAATAAGTGCACATCCTCATTATCCATCAATGACATCTAGCATAATCATCATCATATAAAATCCATAGACATTAACATCAATCACATGCATAATTAATTAACATCACATAATAAAAAATCATATATAACAAATATACATAAACTATATAGGACCAAATTCATCATCTCATAGATTAATCAAAATATAATGTCATGATACAAAATGTATGGCAATCTCTCATGTGTACAAAAATTTGAACCCATCCTAGGGAAAAAAGCCAAAAAATCATGATCAATATGCACTATCCTATGCTCACTACATCTGATTGTCTATCAGGTGATCTTTGGGGTGGATCCTTTAATGGTAGTGGTGGCCGACCCATGGTCATTGATGGCCCTGATCAAGCCAACCCATGTGATCTGGTACTAACTAAGACACTGTAAATCCTCTACTCTGGTGGAACTACCTCCTCATATGTCTTCCTCCATCGCTCTGCCTCTTTGGTAGGTCAAAAAAACTCTACAAACCTAATATCCAATTCACCCTCACCAAGCATATCACATGCTACATCTTTCTCCCTTTGAAGCTTATTTTCCTTCCTCTATAGTTGATCCCACTCTACCATGATTGTTGCTAACTACCCACCATCCCCTCCTCCAAAACCGACCCCTCCATCTACTAGTGTCTGCAATCTAGCTACCACTACCTTGGTTGCATCCCTCTCACCCACCAAGGTCACCACCTCACCCCTAGCCACATCTCTCTAGCTAGGAAATACCTATCCAACTACCCTAGTTGGAACCTTCTCTATAGTAAATGTAAAAACTTGATCATCTATCTATCCCTATAAATGAACCACCTTGCCTTGTACCATATCCATCTTCCGATCAACTACAAATGCGCCTATCGGACATGATCACACTCCTATTGGAGCAAGTCTATAATTTCATGGAATCCAGCTGAGCTTGTAGGTCTCCACCTACTCCACTTTCCTCTCTCCTAATATCCTCTTCACCAAGAACCGGATCTCCAACCTCCCCAACATCATCACCATGATCATCATCATCACTACCATCATCACTCCCATCACTGCTATCATGATCTGAGCTATTATTGTCCTCTAACCCAATGTTGCTACTCTCATCACCACTACCCCTGCTACCACTAGTTGATCATGTGGTATGGTAAGCCAAAGAGGTTTGTGCCTCTCCAACTAGGTGTCATACTCTGCCATAGTATTGACATCTACAACCCTGCATCTTGGATCCATATCACTACAAACATATCTCTCCAACTCTGATATGATGTATCATACTCAATAAAGCCCCCCATTGCTGCCTCTCATATGCCACCCATCCAAAAAATGGCTCCACTTGAGGAACTGTTTTTCATTTCTTGAACTACTACAATACTCGCACTGGAAAATATCTCTCAATGATAGTCAAGGTCTGCCCTATCAAATAGTGAACCCTCTGGATATATGGCATATAAGGGTCATCATCCTCCTAGTCCTCATAGTTAATATACTATTGCTAGATGAATGAATCCATCTCATCAATAACCCTACACTATTGATCAAAATCACCCATATGCCTCTACCGTCGAAACCCCTCATACATGAAAAAATAAGGAATGTATGGCCCCCATCATTTGTCACACTCTAGATGTAGTATGACAATGCAATCAAATGCCAATAGATGTAGTAAAATCACCCCTATATCCAAACTTTTCTCTCCCTTGTGCAAAACATAATGTAGCTCCCTATATCAATCTCCCAACATAGTTGCTCCCCATGCATGCATTGTCCCCTCCTCAAACATTCTCTCCATCACTCCCGCCTAGCCTATTGTAAATCCTTGAAACCTCCTATCTAGCATCAAGGTAATAGTAATCAATGCAGCCACAAAGAGGCATAGATTTGTCCAATCACCCAACTCTACATCCAGATCTAGCTCTAAACTCCTAAAAGGAAAATCTCAACATGTATATATCCTCTGAAGGGCAGCTCTCACCCCTATAAGTGGTCCACTAAATCTCCTCAGATCTATATTCAAAGAATCCACCACATGCCCTCTAATGGGATAGTACCCTCGCCAATGGGCAAGTGAAAACTACTCGTATCACTACACCACCACTCCACAAGTATTGTCATTAGTGCTTTGTGTGCTCAAATCTAGGGCATGTAGGAAACAAAGTACAACCTTGTAAGGTGTATCTAGTTATCATCCTTAGGAGTAAGTTTCTCCCAAAGCATCTTGATAATTTCCATCCACTGCTCCCACGACTGTAGGACCTTCAGGTCTTCCTACATCATTCCACACATTAATATTATCCTTTTAATCCAAACCATTCATCCATGTCTAACCCAATTGACCTACCCTTGCAGTTTCTATGAAATTGTACTTTTTTTTTTGCATGAGCACCATTTTATAACACGCAAGCATGCTAATTTTGTACCAAATCACCACTTTATGTAGAAGCAACAATATTTTACCCAAGCATGCCAATTTTTGACACAGACGTTACATTACACAAGTGTCATTTCCCTTTTCCCCAATTCCCCACTAGGAACATTTAATGTTCAAAGGTGTTGTGTTTTCTAACACAACCACCAAAATTGACCTTAGGTGCTGTGAAAATGCAAGCACAATTTTTTTCACACAAATGTCACAATTGTGCCCTTAGGCACCATTTCATGAAATAGTGAATTTTTTTTTCCTATTTCATCTCCTAATTTAATGTACCCTATACCCTCCTAACCTACCTAAACTTAATGGATAAAATACATATATAGCCTCTCTTGTGTCCTCTGGCCATTGATACTCTTGAACTCACTCACCATGATGTATATGCTGAGGAATCTCTGCCATTGCTCTGCTCTTCCACCTCAGCTTCACTCAACCAACCAAAAGTTGAAAATAACTATTTCAGCCCCCCAGAGCCTATTTATCGGTTATTTAACCCTAATCACCTCCCCTAAACATTAAATTCTTCTATAATAGATGCATAAAATGTCCCATTCTCTCTCCCCATTCTGTCTAATTCCTCTATTTCTTCTCTCGCTTTTTGCTAACTTTTTCTTCCATGGAATTCCAAATCATTTTAGCCCACCTTTTTTGAGCCCTTGACTAAAATTATTTTTCTAAACTTTTTTGGTTAGTCTCTCGAGGGGACATCACCTCCTAACTAACTTTTCAATCCACTGGGAAAAAATTTTAAACTTCTTTGATGTAGTATCACTTTGGCCACTACATCAAAGAGGGCCAAAATCTAGTCAACCTAAATCTAGCATCACTTACTCTTAATTAATTCAATAGTTTTATTTAATTAATTTTCATATCACCCCCCTTTTAATTAATTAAATACCTTTATTTAATTAATTAATCCATTCTTCCTCTTATAATTAATTAAATATTTTATTTAATTAATTATATCACTTCCTAAAACTATAGTTCTTCTAATCAATTGAATAATTCTATTTATTTCATTGATCCCATCAAAATCCTCTATGCTTATAATCCCAATTGTGTTGATTAATTAACTCACTAACCCTTATTATCCCATTCTCCAACTATGAAGTCCACCTAAGTTAATAAATGCACAATTTATTAACTCCACTTATCCTATTAAGAGCTAATTAATCACTAATTAACTATCCTAACCCCCATCATTACCATTATTTCCTAATTTAAAGTTCATTCACAACCCCCTAATCTTGTCTCATTAATGCAACCAATCCCACCTACCTCCACTATCTTACACCTAGCCTCCAAAATTAAATGAGGTGTCATCCCAAGGTGTGCTCACATATGTGTAAGTACACCTCATCTCCTCTCTCACATTCAATTCTGATACTTGTCACAATGCTAACCTTGATCCATGCATCACATCCCTATTCAATCCTAGCCCTTCATTTCCCCCTCCATTTTTCTATAAATTGGGCCTTCGTCCTCTCATTTCACTATCTTGAATTGTGTTAATTTTATGTTGGTGCAATCTTGTAAGCAATCCACATCCAAGACTTGAGAAAATCTAATAAGAATAGGGTGCTTCTTGAGCTCAATCTTGAGGGCCGCCAAAGGTATCAAGTTATGCTTTCAATTTCATGCCATTTACTTAGTGTTTTATGCTTTTGGTGTTAAATTCTAACCCTCTACAATACTACCAAACAAAAATTCTACTGATCCACGATCCATAACCTAAAACTTTGAATATAACACCTCTAAACACCTTTGATCATCATTCCCAAATGACACAAGCATATCTTCAACCATGAAAAAGTGTGGAGCACACCAATGAACACACCTCTGTCACTGCACACTCTTTTATTCATTTTTTATCAAAAGCACTTGGAAACAAGTGAACCAACTATAGCTACAACACTTACTCATTTCATACATAAATGATAACACTGATGATAACACCACAATACTGTGCAACACATACTAACAATATCCCTAACCAACTCAATCTTCCAAAAAACTCTATTACTATACTATAGGTTGAGAGCAATGACAACACCCAAACAACTCAGGCTTCCAAACAATGAGGATTTAAGTGAATACATGAATCAAAAGAATTATTTCATGAGAGATGAAGTGCAATGAGAGAGTGAATTATGGTTTCTTTTTAGTCAACTCACTAAATTTAACAATGGTTAGTAAATTTATAGGTGGTCACTAAATTTAGGATTACAAGAATAAAGATAAAATTGATATTTTTAGGAAATAAACAAAACATTGATTTTTTTCTTTATTTATAGAGAAATATGCAAATCCAAACTAAATAAATTAAATAATTTATTCATATTTAGAGGAATAATTAGCTAATTAAATAGTTAAAACTATTTAATTATGTGTATAGACAAATAATGCGTGGTTTAACTAAATAATTAAACTTATTTAATTATGGGGATGGAAGAATAATTCAAGATTTCATTAAATAATTAAAATTTATTTAATTAATGTGGAGGAGTAAAATTGAAGAAATAATTCAATAATTAAAAATCATTTGATTAAATTGGATAGAGGGAAAATGATTAAATTATTCAAAATTATTTAATTAACAGTAATGAAGGAGTTGATAATAAATGATAACAAGAAATGAAGTCGAATTTAGAAGAATGTGTTAGATGCTTTTAGGTGTCTATATTTTTCCCCTCTTTGAGATAATGTGTCATGTTACATTGTTTTAAAGAAATGTTGTTGGTATGAAAATTTTAGGTGATAGTGTTCCCCAATGTGCCCCAATAGACCAAGGGATGATGGAGGTTGGATGGTAGGTTACCAAATTGAGAGATCGACCAGAAAAAAATAAATAATGTATGAGATCACAATAGGTAAACATGTTAAATTTAGTGAAGAAACATGTGAGAAACAAGTTTAGGTTGGCTAAGAAATGGGTCCAAGGGTGATAGGGTATGAGGAAAATGGATTGACAATGGGTGGGATGGAGGGAATTAGGGTTTGGTTGGCTATATATAAGCCTTGGGAGGTCATTTTTAATTCATTTGCACACTCCTAGTTTTGGAGATTGAAAGCCCTTTGTGAGTTTTGATCACAAAGCTGTTGCAGAAATGGTTGGTATTTTGAGGGAGTTGCATTGAGAAAAGTGAGTCGATGAGAACCAATGGCCAGTCAGAGCACCCCCAACAATACATATCTAACCCTTAGGTCCTTCGATGTTAGGATAGTAGCATTAATTGCTAGCTAAAGGTAGGACATCAAATGTGTCAAAAGGTAGAATGATGCTATTCAAACCCACTATGGCCAATATGATATGTGAAATGATGCATTTGATAGTGAAATGGTACATTTGATAATAGTGGTTACAATTGGAAAATTGGGTCACATCTATTTAGGGTAGGCTCACATATGATTTTGTGCATCTAATGCAAGACTAGCACATTTAAAAATCAAGTCACAATTGATTTCTAAAGTGGCACATTTGCAAAAAGGAAAAATGCTCTCATGAAGATCCAAAATTAATCTTGATGCCTCGTCTCCGAAAAAAAAAATGCATTCCTACATAATCTACTTTGGTATTCAAGATTACGGTCCTCTTCACAAGGAGATAAGGTTTTAGTTAGTTTGATAACTAAAATAATATATTATGACATAGATGTCAACATGACCCAAGAGTTAGTTTGAGCTCATAGGATTATCTACCACCTTAGGAGAATCTAGCTTTATTAGATCCCTTTTAAGTTGATACCTATGTTATTATATGTTTCAAGTACAAAATAAATAATCTACTTCACCCTTGATGGAGAAAAAAAATGAATCTATATGATCTAGTAATATCTTGAAATGAACCTTGTCCCATTTAATATCAATAGAAAATAGATAGAATATTTATATTTCTCTTGTGTCAACTATGAACTCATATTAGGTGTATTGCTTAAGTAGATCCTCAATGAAGTCTTATTAAGATGACACATACTTAAAAAATCTAGTAGACATGTAAACCTTGAAAATGCTTCGTCCAGAGAAAAATAATGCTTCCTTTCCATTGAATTCCATTCTGGTAGGTGGCTATGCCGTGATCAGATCAAAGATTTCCTTGGCACGAGGCGGCTGCTTCGAATACTTATTTAGCGCACGTTTCCTTCAATGGTCATGTCATTTTGGAAAAAAGGAATTACCTACTTTATCAAATCTTACATTGTTTATTCTTATACCAAATATATGATAACGATGTTTGTCCCTTCAATTCTTGACTGTATTGTTAAATAACTGATTGCACAATGTTACTTGACATCTTACTTTCTTAAAGGTCGGCTAAAGCAGAAGCATTGTTTTCTTTTCTTTGTTGGTCCTTCCGTTTGTGGTTTCTTTCCATTGGCCTTTTCACTGGATTTGCGATTTCAACCTATTCTTGCAAATAAAAGAAAACCATTTTTTAATATAATTGAAACATTGTAAAAGTGTATTTAATCTTGTATTAAATGGAATCATAATTCAATTTATTAACTTATTCATGTTATTCAATTTTAGAGAAAACATATGATAAATGTGTTCAAAATATTTGACTAAATGTGAATATTTATAGACTTTATGAAAAAAATGGCTTCAAAACATTAAAACTCAAAATATGTGTTTGTATGTTGTTAGAATTTGCAAAATTAATGATTCCAAAGTTTGACTTGGATCAAGTTAAAGATATAGTTAAATTATGTATTATGTGGATTTGTAATTGACTTTGTAAACTTATTCATGTTATTCAATTTTGGATTTAAAAGATGGTAAATGTGTTGATTCTATTTAAGTGAATGTGAGTACTTATGATGGATTTTATGAAGAAAATGGGCTTTAATGTTCAAATTGTGTATTTATATGTATTAAAAATTATAAAATTGATAATTGCAATGTTTAATTTGGATCAATTTAAGGGTGTAATGAAATTCTAGATTTAGATTTTTTTCAAAATTGTGCCAATGTTTTTGATTCAGGAACAAGTAGGTTTTGAAGGGACCCCGAAAACCTTAATAGTAAACAAGAGAAAGATACAACAACAAAAGGATCAAGAGAAAGAACAAATAGCTGCCATCATAGAAGAGAAAAAAGAACCAACCCAAGGAAGCACAACAAAAATCCACCAAAAGCCAACAAAAGCCTAGTCACTAGGCCAGATTGCTGAGGATATATGCCACCTCCTACTCAAGTTTGTTCATATTTAAAGCATCTTTCTTAATCTCCTAAACATTAACAAGAGATTGGTCAACCTTCCTCTTCAAGTTCACTCTGGTCCTTTCACTCAACCCCACATCTTCCACCCGACTTTCCTCTTTCTCAGCATCCATATATACAACAATCTTGACATGATAGGCATTTTCCAGATTCTCAACCATTATATGCATGGTCTTCATAGTAGATTTTAAAATTTTATGGCTCATTTCCAACACCTTGTGGATAGAATCTTCTATGTTCCCAATCTTTTCCTCCATACCAAAAAGCTTGCCATCATGGTTGCTCTTAAATTGCTACAAATCCTCAATAGTTTTCTTGAGGTACTCCACCATGTATTTCTTTTCTTCCTCACTCCATAAGTCAGTGGTCTTCTCTTTGTCTCTGTTATTATTGTCACTCTTTTCAACCTTATCTAGTTTACTGTTCATAGCCCTCTGATTCAGTTTAAGTTCCTTAATCTCAAAAAACCGGAAGAAATCCATAGACCCATTTCAAGCAATATCAAGAATGTCAGTAGGAAATCCACGTTCAACTTTAAAGTAATGGTCATCTACCTTGAGATCACTAGGATAATGGGGTCTATCTTCTCTATCAGTGGCAGGGTAACTAGAGTAATTCGACGAGGGGGTTGATTGTGAATCATCTTGATTAGTATCATAAGAGGGATCCTTTGAGACCTTTCTTTTACCTTTCTCTTAGGGAGAAACACTAGAATTACCTTTTCCTTAATTGTAGCCCTTCCCATGGAAGAAGGGGTCTGGTGGGACAAAGTTGGCATAGCTTTGAAATGCGCAAAGATTAAAACAAGCAAACCCTCATGAAGAATAGAATGCCTAATCAGATTCTAACTATAGTTCTGAAGACTAGCATTCAAAGAGGTAGCAAGGTAAAAAGGAAGGAAACCCTAACTTGATGCCAAAAATGGTTGAGTACAAAATGGTACCCAAAAACCCTAGTGTAATGACCATCTAGGGTAATGTACTCCGTTAGCACTCTCAACACCTTCCTCCAATGCGAGACGATCTTCAAAGAATTGTAACTGCTTTTGGTAGTCCTTCGCAAGTCCTCCTTTTCCTTTTGAGTCTTTAAAAAGTTTTGCACAGCTTGGTCAGAGAGTTTTTTGTCCCTATAAAAATTGATTCCCTCAATGGAAAGCCCCATAACCTCAACAATGAACTACTAATCAATAGTAAATTTTCTCCCAAAAAAAATAATCTTGCCATCCTTCCAATCCTTGGGAAAAATCCTAGTGATATTTAAGTCCCAGCCATGGAGATTTTTGATATATTTGGTTATCCCGCCCTTCTCTAGAATCTCCCAAACCTTAGTGTTTCTTAGCTCCTCACACTCTTTCAGTTCCACTCTGTGACTCTCGCCACCCATGTTATATGTAAGGCCTTATTCTTAATTTTTTTCTTAGTGGAAGAGTGAGTTTTCAATATTAGTACATGGGAATGTAGGGTGAATCTCAATGCCCTATCATAATTAAAAATACTGATTTTTTTAAAAAGATGGCATGTCTATAGGAATGTGAAGATGGAGAAATGAATGTTTCAAATGCTAAGGGCTTGATGAGAAGTAACCTTTAAACTTATTAATATCAAAATCACATTTAATTAAATATTTTTTATTGGGTGTTTCAAAATCTATAAGAAGAAATCAATGATGTTGAAAATTCACCTTCTAAAAAGATCAATGAGTTCATATCCTTCATCACGTGTGATGAATATAATGATGATTTGGATCTTTAATAAATATTTTAGTTTGGAGAAGTAAATTATGCACCACATAATAGAAGACACTTACACGATTGATTATTAGCTTTTGATATTCTTGCATTACCATCTAACCAAACAAGGAAAGACCATCAACAATGAGAAATTGACTCTTGTGATCCAATGACTTCCCCATGGCACTTTTTATTGCACCTCCAATAATTAATAGTCAACAAAGAGCATATATATATGTGATACAGGTTGCATTAGTTTACTATAAGTGGGTCCATTCTCAAGTTTTCTAACTTTAACTATCACATGCTTCGATGGTTGCATGCTAAATGAAAAAATCTTTTAGAATAAAAATAAATCCACTAAGAATCTAAAGACCATTTTGACCCCATAGATATATTTCACTAAGGAAAATAATTTTTAGTATTTAAGTGAGTGAGATTTCATGTTACATTAGACTTACTTCTTCATCAGTTTTTCTAGATATAAGCTCCTTAATCTCTCATTTAATTTTTAAAATATTGTCATCACTTTATCATTTCTAACTATTATGAATTAGTTAAACATGGTTCATATAATATTGATTAATGTGCATTATATTTTCAGCATAGAATAAATTTTGGGAAAGTGTTATTTTCATTTCTATTTTTGGTAAATATGATCATGTTTACAACCCTGAGTATTTTAACATAGCAATATACTCACACTATATTTATATAATTTTTGATCTACTATAGTTCTTATTTTATCATTCGAATTTAATTTATAGGGGTTTTTATTTATTTTATTTACACTTGTTTAATATAATTTGATTATGGTTTGGTTTTTGTATAGTGGGGCATGTGCAAGATCATCATCGAAAAAATAGGCCCTTAAGTGGCAAAAATTTTAGAAAAATTTGAGTTAGGCAACTTGACGTAAAAATTGAATAGGTTATCTATATTATTTCATAAATATGTAAGAATATAATTTGTAGAAAATTGAATGTAGTTTCTAAACTACTAGGTTTATATATATATATATATATATATATATATATATATATATATATATATATATATATTTGGTGAAAATTAAAATTTCAATGCGAGTAGTTAAATTTCAGAAAAATAATAAGTAGGTGTCTATCTGACCACCCTAACCACATTAAAATGATAATATTTTTTATAATATTTTATATATAAGTAGAGGACTCATGTCTCGATGTGATGCATATTTTTTTGTAATTTTTTTCCAAGTAAATAATTAATTATGATTTTTTTATTACAACTTTTAAAAAATATTAAAAATCGTATGTCTAACCACCTTAACTTGGTCAAAACTTCATTAAATTCAATTTTTATTTTTTAATCCAATAGTATGTGAAGCATAGGATGTGACACATATTTCGGATTCAAAAAATGTGATACCGTTTGAAAGATATAGATGTTTTTCAATCAGACTATCAATCAAGACTTTACTTGTAATTCAAATAGAAAATGAATAATAATAATTTATTAAATTCAAAGTAAATTATAATTTATATTGGTGGAAATATGAGAATCTTCTTTAAAAACCCTTTTCGTTTCATCAATTTTGGGTAAAAAAAAGGTTGTCAGCCACATACCCTACAAATACCCATCATATTACAACTTTTTGGCCCATCATGATCCTGCACATACCCAGTGATAGTAATATTTTATCTCATTCTACCACCTTACATAAGCTCATAGTTCCTTTTGTAATACCCCTCCATTTGGGTCATTCTAGTAATTCAAGTAAGCTAACCATTGAGTGGTCATGTTGTTTTCGTATAAATATTATTGAGTAAGTATGGTTAATTGAGTTGTGGCGTCGTGTTGGTTTCATGATTGCATTGTTTAATTGGTCTTGTGTTCGTGATAAGTTAATATTTTGATTAATCAATATAATTAAATTAAAATTGTTTGAAACATTAGCTCAAATAAATATAGAAAGTAAGTGTTTACTTATAATTAAATCAGGAAATTAAAATAAAATTTAGAAGGAAAGCTAGCATGATTTCTAACAAGTCTTGAAGATAAGATTTAAACTAGGGAAGAAAACAATAAATAAAGGTTGAAAACAATATGATTTCAAAATTTAGAGATAAGTTTTAAAACGAAAGTTACATTAAACAAAAATAAAATAAAATAAAATTTAAAGATAAGTATTAATAGAAGGGATTTTCTAAATTGAAAGAGGAGATAAATATGAGTCTATAATCAAATAAAAGCAATAAGATTTTAGACTAGTGGAAAAATCGCTAGAAGAACTCAAAAGGACGAATGCATGTTCCTGATTTATGAAAGGACTGAAATGATAATAGAAACTGGCTATCTTTGTTTTGGAAATTCGAAAGCTAAAGAAAATTCTTTTTTTATATATCTACGGTGAAAAGATTAGGGGGGGTTACCAACTGGAGGGTCGTCGATTAATGTAGGAATGGCATCCCAATCTACCAGCCAACAAAAGATCATTATTATGCAGAAATACAATTATGGTGCATTTACGAAGGAGGACCAATAAGCCAAGAATATGCAGTTAACGTGTGGGAGGAGAATAGTCTGATTGGAAGGAGCCGCTACAGGGGACACATGGTGAATAATTTCACATAAAAATCTTTAGGGGCCTGATCTACTCATATGAGTAGCGCCAACCTCTTAACGCAGCACAAGGGCATTGAAACTGTGGTTAGAGACAGGGGAGTTGGTTCTGGAGTTTTTGGGGGTTTTGGAACTGCGAGAGAAAGATCGCTCGAGCACCACGTCTTTATCTTTACGTGTGGAATCCAGGTCGGTCATCTATTATTCCTGGTACATATTTCGTTCTATAGATCCAATTGGTGTATTTGTGGCATTGAGTTGTCTTGCTCTCAACCCGATACCTTGTTGATTCGGTAGATATTGAGTGTTTATCTTGGCCTGTAAACAAACTTTTATGCTTGCTGTATTTACTTTTGGCTTGATTGTGTCTTGGAGTTTAGCGCATGGATAAGCATATGTATAAGGTTCTATTTTTGTTATGACTGCATGTTTCCCCAAACATGCCTCCTTGGTAAACCATCACTCATTGGATAGCATGGTCGTTCCCCTTCTTTAATCCATGCAAAGTATGTGTTGTTGACAAAATCCCTGTCTTCGGTAGCCTCATCGGTATGTTAGCAGCCGATTGATGGGGTCGCAGTCTTCTTTCCTCCTTTTGTCTAGAAATTTCTTCTTGGAGTACCGCTACTACCCTCCTTGAGTCGTCTCCTATTTCTTAGATCGTTGGGTTGCTTAGGAGATGTCTGATTTGCCTTCTTTTTTTTTCTTCCCTCAGCCTTGGGTTCATTTCACTCCCTAGTTTTCATCATGGTCGTTAAATGAGCTTGCAAAATCAATATATTCGTCGGAACTAACCCCAGATGCATTCGCTTGGAAATTTTTTTTTCTAAAGCCATTAAGTTGGATTCGATGCTTTCGGTTTCGTAGTAGGTAAAATGCTTTATGTAAAAAATTCTATATGTAAGTATTATGTTAATAGCTGATACATATCCAGCTATGCTGATCTTAGTCATTGAACAAATCCAATTGTACGTATCGTTACATCATGGCATTTCCCTGAGACCACGATTTTAATAGGGCGCCATCATCTCAAGATTATCCAAGGCCCTTTTTATTGCGTTGCCCAGTTTGTCCTATCAATCTCCAATGAATGTTATTCATTCAGGTCTCTAAGTCGTAGCTGCCAGTGTCTTTTCCCTGCATTGTATTCCTTCCTATAGGCATCGTGCCCAATTTTGTTGTATATGTGATTCCTCTTGCTTCATCGTGGAGACTGATCACTTTGGCTAATGGAATTCGATTAGCTTGCAACCGGTTTTATCATTTATATTTAGGTGTATGGCATTTGCATGGTATCTCTTATTTAATCTTGGTAGAAAAAAATTGAGAATGATAGAGTCTTAGAAGCGAGTTGCTACCTTAGGTGTAATTCGCCGAATTAGTAACTTGAATCCATTTTCATTTTTCTTAAATCACCGTGTAGTCTTCCATTGAAATACATCTTTAGCCTTGTTTAAGCGGCAATATAAATAAAACTCTCTATTTTACTATCGATGTGCAAAACCATTTGAATCGGAGATCATACATATAGCACAGATATTCAAATAAAATTAAGACATGAAATATAGTATCTCCCATTATTATTCTTTTAGTATATCTCAAGCCTCCTTATAAAGGTCAAGAGCATCCTATCCTCCTGATAATATCTAAAAGTGGGATGAAGTACGACCTTGGTTCAACAATATTGTTCCTCAAATTACATTGATATGGGGACATTAAATTTTAACTCTTAGCATGACCATGATTACACCAGTACAATCGTAGGTATCTAATTTCTCTTACCTTCATATATATTTATGGAATGGTTGTGAATCTTAGCCCAAAAGACCTCCTATCCTTCTTTTATCAATGAATAGGGACCTTACTTAAAGTTGAGAATCAGATAGTTATTATAAAGTAATTAGTTTTCCACATAGATATATTTTGTACGATAGTATTTTTAGAAGGATTATTTTCTATAATTAGAAGTAATTAAGATAAGTACATTTACGTTCACGTAAGTTGTAAATATTGTTGTCTATAGTGAAGTTATAGTTCATGTATTTGAGGAAATCAGGGATATGCTATGAGGTTATTAGTAAATTGATTGAACAAATAGGATTAAAGTATTAAATTTAAATTCCTCAATGGTGCCAAGTGAGTATTGGCTAATTTAATGATTATTTAAAAAGATAATTTTTAAAATCAATTACCTTTATTTAGAAATTTCTATTTTTCAAATTATTATAGATAATTAGGAAATCATTAAATATAAAAATAATGTTTCAAAGACAGGAAATGAATTTGGTGTATTTGATTGAGTAAATGCAAGATTGAAAATTGTGTTTGAATGGGTTTAGGAAACCCTAACATTAGATATTGAGTTGCTTGGAATGCTTTTCTATCATGTTTCTTTTATTCTCCATGTCGGGCAAATGGGGTTAAGGGTCTATTTAAGTCTTCCAGAGAAGTTCTCTAGAGTGGGATGTTTTGTGTAGAGGTTCAATTTGTGAATCACCTTGGGAATGGTGTAGAGTTGTACTATTATGTTGTACCTAGTTTCCACGAATGGGGATTTGTGCCTCCTGGGAAATAGGAGAGGGTAATGAGATTTTTACCTCCTTTGGAAGGAGTGTGTTTTCATATTTGGTTTCTTCCAGTGTTCAGAGTGAGTTCCTTGTTTTGGTTCCTGCTTGGATTGGAGAGGTTATGTTGTCTAGTTACCTATTGTGGTATTGTACCTTGGGTGTTGTCGATAGGAGAGTGGCTCTTTGTGGGGGTCCAGCACATAAAGGGGTGCTAGGGTAACCTACCTAGAGTTTAACTAAGTGATAATCTAAAAGAATTAATGGGGATCTTTCACACTAATAAAGATAAAGAATGTCTCTCTCGTGAAGCAAGTGAATGATAAGGCTCAAGATGAGATGGGACGCATAGTTTTGCGTGAGGGTCCGGTGGCTGGTAGAGGCAAGCCATGGTAACCCAGGATGGGGGTCCGGTAGCCTAGGAAGGTTGAGCTAGGGTAACTCATGGAAATTTATGCATGACACTCTTCCTATGTCAATAGTCAATCAATTATTGTGTGATGTTCATGATCATTGTTCTCTGGAAGCATTGTAAGCTCGTGTTAAGTGACTTTGTGATTGTAGTTGTTAAGTGATATTGTGGTTGTAGTTGTTAAGTGACTTTGTGATTGCAGTTGTTAAGTGATATTATGATTGTTGTTGTTTCAGTTCAGTTATGTTTTAGCCTGTGTCTAGTGGTAGATGGTCTTGTGTAGGAATTCCTTGTTACTATCTCCTAGCATGGAGGGAGTGGAACCTTTTGGATTCCATGTGGTCGGGTGGCATGCATCTTAATCTGTTGTTTCTTCTTCTTGTTGGTGTGGTCGTGATTTCCAGATGGAGAGCTCATGGGAATCAGTTACTTCTCATGCCTTGTTCTCTCAGTGCTTATTGTATTTTATTTCCCCTCATTTGTTAACGAGGTGGAATTTGTAATATGTAATCATACTTGTTGGATTTACCTCATTCGGGGAATGAGTATTGTAATCATGTTGTAAATTGTATTGTTGGATTCATGTGATATTTTATATTCTTGATGTAATTTATTATGAATGGAATGTATGTGAACTTTAATTGTTAAGTAATTATATGATATGGTTTTAATTCATGTTCCGCGTTTGGTTTTAGTAACATGGTCTCGTAGCCTTAGGGGATTAGTTGGAAATGGTTAGTGAACTTGGATGTTAAATATTTTAACTTGCTTATGCTAAATGTTCTTATTTAAAAGAAAAAAAAATAGTTCACTTGATTTGTAAACTGCAACTTTCCCTAGGGTTCTATGGTAGGGCATTACATATGGTATCAGAGCTAGGTTTAAACACTAGGCGCTCTGGGATAACATGGAGCCATTAATCTATTAGTAGCGTAGGTTATACTCTGGGCACTATGAGCCATGGTGTTAACCTAGATGCTCTATTCAGTATTTGTGTTTCCCTTTTGAGTTGATATCACTTGTCTTCATAGAAGTTGTTGTGAGGTGGCATAGGTCCAATGGTGCAGGAAGTCAGTCAAAAGGATATGACCCTTGGTGTAGTGCGCAATGCACCAATATCCTTCCTACTGGAAGAATGCATCGTGGACAATTGTGTAGTGTGTAAGTTTGGTGTGTTATGTGTGTGGTGGATGACAACTAATTTTGTTGATTATATCTGCCCTTTGCATTTCCTTTTGATAAATGCTTTGTAAGAGTTGGTTAGGCTGTGAACCTACCAAGAAGTGTGTTTTGATTGATATCCTTTTTGATGCTCTTGTATTGTGTAAAAGGAGATGACCCTTGAGTGGTTCTTAAGTATGGTTGTAGTGTATTGTTGGGTGTGTTCCAAGTACTTGTTGGGGCGAGAAAGTCATAGGACCTCTTGCCCTCAGTGCCTTGGTATGGCGTTTTAGAGAGTGAAATTTTCCAACCTTGTCTTGTGTTTTGAAGGAATGATGCTCATGTTTCTGAAAGCTCTGTTTGACCTTGAGGGTATCAAGGAATTCCTTGGGTGTGTATTCTATTTTGGAGTCTTGTTGTTTTCTCTCTCCATGCAAGTATCTGATGCATGTTTTCTTGTGCTTTATCTCCTTGTGCAAGTGATTGCTTGATTGACCCTTATGTGGTGTTGGAGTGCCTTTGCATGTTATATTGAATAGAGAATTATGAAATATGTTAATAGGAAATGAATGAAAATGTTGTTAGTTATAGAAATTTGTACATGCCCTCATGTGGTTGATGCAATGTGTGAAAGTGTGTGTGTGATGATGAAACCATGAGTACATTCGTGTAAATATCTTGTCTTCTCTCTCTCTTGCTATTGGATTAATGAAAATGCCTATCCTTAAGGGTGTGGGGTATTGACACCCATGATATGTTGTATTTTATGAGAGAATGTTTTTGTATTCATTAAGGATTTTCTTATTAAATCAAACCTTGGGTAAAGGACCTAAGTCCCCAAGTTGCATTCATAATTATGAAAAATGTATCATATGAATAGAAAATTGTTTTGCAATAAGTAAAAGTATAGAGAAAATGGATTAGTGGAACAATTACATGTAAGGATAATTGCATAATAGGTGCATCTTGTTGATGTGACATATAGTCCCCAACTTTATTGCTGAGTCTTAGGAAATCATATAGATGTTAAAATTATTGTGCCTGGATTCAAATGCTAAATGCTAAATGAATGTTGAAATGATAATGTTGCATACCTTTCCTTGAGTAAACGTTGTAATGATATCACATTAGGTGTGGCTTTATGATGATTCTCAATAATGTGTATTGGTGCATAGGGCACTATGTATGTTAATCCATGGTTATGTGATTTGGAGATTTGGTGGTGGGATGCTTCACCATGTTGATTGTATAGGTTGATAGTATGCTTGGTTGTGTTGATTATAGCATAGGTTGTTATTTTATAATGAGCTATGGAGTGATTCAGGTTTTGAACCATTAATCATGTGTGAACTTATGAAGTTGTGCTAGGGGTGCTTGTAGGCTTCTAGGAGTGAGCCCGACCTTGGGGGGGGAAATGCAATGCCCCTCCATTTTTAATGGTTGGCTCGACAAGTGTTTGCTTTGTGATGATTGTGTCTGATGATGCATTGACTTTGGAACTTGGTTACTTCTGACTTCGATGGTTAAACGATGTATTTCGATGTGATGTGATTTTATTCTAATGCTATCTTTACGACATGTTTTGGATTAACTTAGAAGATATTTAATTAAATGATGTTTTATGTTGTTGATCATATCATTGATGTTAGATGCCTCATTTAGTGTTATTGTATTGGTGAAAGGGACGAGATTGTATCACTCACTTGCGAGCGCCCTACAATTTTGAGATTTCCTCTTCATGGTGTGTTTGATCATATTATATATATATATTGCATGTTTGACATGCTCTTTGTTGTAGGTTGACAGGTACATGACATCGACTCCACTTGGCTTCACAGGTTTGAGCGTGTCCATTGACCAATAGTATTCGATTGGGAGATAGTAGCTAGGTTTTCCGTCCTGAGTTTGTCACCCTGTCCTTGTGGTCTGTTGCAATTTTCCCCTTTGTTTTTGGTATTGTTTCTTTTCCTCTGATGTCATTTATTATTATTATTATTAATATTTTAAGTGATTGTTGATACTATCGGTAATTTCGGTGTTACTATGTATATGCTTGAGCTTGACTTCTAGGAGTAAGTCAAAGCCTAGTGGGGGAGGATGTAATACCCCTCCATTTGGGTCATTCTAGTAATTCAAGTAAGCTAACCATTGAGTGGTCATGTTGTTTTCATAAAAATATTATTAAGTATGGTTAATTGAGTTGTGGTGTCGTGTTGGTTTCATGATTGCATTGTTTAATTGGTCTTGTGTTCGTGATAAGTTAATATTTTGATTAATCAATATAATTAAATTAAAATTGTTTGAAACATTAGCTCAAATAAATATAGAAAGTAAGAGTTTACTTATAATTAAATCAAGAAATTAAAATAAAATTTAGAAGGAAAGCTAGCATGATTTCTAACAAGTCTTGAAGATAAGATTTAAACTAGGGAAGAAAACAATAAATAAAGGTTGAAAACAATATGATTTCAAAATTTAGAGATAAGTTTTAAAATGAAAGTTACGTTAAACAAAAATAAAATAAAATAAAATTTAAAGATAAGTATTAATAGAAGGGGTTTTTTAAATTGAAAGAGGAGATAAATATGAGTCTGTAATCAAATAAAAGCAATAAGATTTTAGACTAGTGGAAAGACTAGTGAAAAAAATCGCTAGAAGAACTCAAAAGGACGAATGCATGTTCCTGCTTTATGAAAGGGACTAAAATGATAATAGAAACTGGCTATCTTTGTTTGATTTTTGGAAATTCGAAAGCTAAAGGAAATTATTTTTTTATATATCTACAGTGAAAATATTAGGGGGGGTTACCAACTAGAGGGTCGTCGATTAATGTAGGAATGGCATCCCAATCTACCAGCCAGCAAAAGATCATTATTATGCAGAAATACAATTATGGTGCATTTACGAAGGAGGACCAATAAGCCAAGAATATGCAGTTAACGTGTGGGAGGAGAATAGTCTGATTGGAAGGAGCCGCTACAGGGGACACATGGTGAATAATTTCACATAAAAATCTTTAGGGGCCTGATCTACTCATATGAGCAGCGCCAACCTCTTAACGCAGCACAAGGGCATTGAAACTGTGGTTAGAGACAGGGGAGTTGGTTCTGGAGTTTTTGGGGGTTTTGGAACTACGAGAGAAAGATCACTCGAGCACCACATCTTCGTCTTCATGCGTGGAATCTAGGTCAGTCATCTATTATTCCTGGTACATATTTCGTTCTATAGATCCAATTGGTGTATTTGTGGCATTGAGTTGTCTTTCTCTCAACCCGATACCTTGTTGATTCGGTAGATATTGAGTGTTTATCCTGGCCTATAAACAAACTTTTCTGCTTGGTGTATTTACTTTTGGCTTCACTGTGTCTTGGAGTTTGGCGCATGGATAAGTATATGTATAAGGTTCTATTTCTGTTATGACTGTATGTTTCCCCAAACATGCCTCCTTGGTAAACCGTCACTCATTGGTTAGCATGGTTGATCCCCTTCTTTAATCTATGCAAAGTATGTGTTGTTGACAAAATCCCTATCTTTGGTAGACTCATTGGAATGTTAGTAGCCGATTGATGGGGTCATAGTCTTCTTTCCTCCTTTTGTCTGGAAATTTCTTCTTGGTGTACCGCCACTACCCTCCTTGAGTCTTCTCCTATTTCTTAGATCATTGGGTTGCTTAGGAGATGTCTGATTTGCCTTCTTTTTTTTTCTTCCCTCAGCCTTGGGTTCATTTCACTTCCTCGTTTTCATCATGGTCGTTAAATGAGCTTGCAAAATCAATATATTCGTCGGAACTAACCCCAAATGCATTTGCTTGGAATTTTTTTTTCTAAAGCCATTACGTTGGATTCGATGCTTTCGGTTTCATAGTAGATAAAATGCTTTATGTAAAGAATTCTATATGTAAGTATTATGCTAATAGCTGATACATGTCCAGCTATGCCAATCTTAGTCATTGAACAAATCCAATTGTACGTATCCTTACATCATGGCATTTCCCTGAGACCATGATTTTAATAGGGTGCCATCATCTCAAGATTATCCAGGGCCGTTTTTATTGTGTTGCCTAGTTTGTCCTATCAATCTCCAATGAATGTTATTCATTCAGGTCTCTAAGTCGTCACTACCAGTGTCTTTTCCTTGCATTGTATTCCTTCATGTAGGCATCGTGCCCAATTTTGTTGTATATGTGATTCCTCTTGCTTCATCGTGGAGACTGATCACTTTGGCTCATGGAATTTGATTAGCTTGCAACAAGTTTTATCGTTTATATTTAGGTGTATGGCATTTGCATGGTATCTCTTATTTAATCTCTATAGAAAAAAATTGAGAATGATAGAGTCTTAGAAGTGGGTTGCTAGCTTAGGTGTAATTCGCCGAACTAGTAACTTGAATCCATTTTCATTTTTCTTAAATCACCGTGTAGTGTTCTGTTGAAATACATCTTTAGCCTTGTTTAAGCGGCAATATAAATAAAGCTCTCTATTTTACTATCGACATGCAAAACCATTCGAATAGGAGATCATACATATAGCACAGATATTCAAATAAAATTAAGATATGAAATATAGTATCTCCCGTTATTACTCTTTTAGTATATCTCAAGCCTCCTTATAAAGGTCGAGAGCATCCTATCTTCCTGATAATATCTAAAAGTGGGATGAAGTACGACCTTGGTTCAACAATATTGTTCCTCATATTACATTGATATGGGGACATTAAATTTTAACTCTTAGCATGACCATGATTACACCAGTACAATCGTAGGTATCTAATTTCTCTTACCTTCATATATATTTATGGAATGGTTGTGAATCTTAGCCCAAAAGACCTCCTATCCTTCTTTTATCAATGAATAGGGACCTTACTTAAAGTTGAGAATCAGATAGTTATTATAAAGTAATTAATTTTCCACATAGATATATTTTGTACAATAGTATTTTTAGAAGGATTGTTTTCTATAATTAGAAGTAATTAACATAAGTACATTTACGTTCACGTAAGTTGTAAATATTGTTGTCTATAGTGAAGTTATAGTTCATGTATTTGAGGAAATCAGGGATATGCTATGAGGTTATTAGTAAATTGATTGAACAAATAGGATTAAAGTATTAAATTTAAATTCCTCAATGGTGCCAAGTGAGTATTAGATAATTTAATGATTATTTAAAAAGCTGATTTTTAAAATCAATTACCTTTATTTAGAAATTTCTATTTTTTAAATTATTATAGATAATTAGTAAATCATTAAATATAAAAATAATGTTTCAAAGACATAGGAAATGAATTTGGTGTATTTGATTGAGTAAATGCAAGATTGAAAATTGTGTTTGACTGGGTTTAGGAAACCCTAACATTAGATACTGAGTTGCCTTGAATGCTTTTCTATCATGTTTCTTTTATTCTCCATGTCGGGCAAATGGGGTTAAGGGTCTATGTAAGTCTTCTAGAGAAGTTCTCTAGAGTGGGATGTTTTCTGTAGAGGTTCAATTTGTGAATCACCTTGGTGATGGTCTAGAGTTGTACTATTATGTTGTACCCAGTTTCCACGAACGAGGATTTGTGCCTCCTGGGAAATAGGAGAGGGTAATGAGATTTGTACCTGCTTTGGAAGGAGTGTGTTTTCGTATTTGGTTTCCTCTAGTGTTCGGAGTGAGTTCCTTGTTTTGTTTCCTCCTTGGATTGGAGAGGTTATGTTGTCTAGTTACCTATTGTGGTATTGTACCTTGGGTGTTGTCGATAGGAGAGTGGCTCTTTGTGGGGGTCCGACACATAAAGGGGCACTAGGGTAACCTACCTAGAGTTTAACTAAGTGATAATCTAAAAGAATTAATGGGGATCTTTCACACTAATAAAGATAAAGAATGTCTCTCTCGTGAAGCAAGTGAATGATAAGGCTCGAGATGACATGGGATGCATAGTTTTGCGTGAGGGTCCGACGGCCGGTAGAGGCAAGCCAGGGTAACCCAGGATGGGGGTCCGGTAGCCTAGAAAGGTTGAGCCAGGGTAATTCATGGCAATTTATGCATGACACTCTTCCTATGTCAACAGTCAATCAGTTATTGTGTGATGTTCATGATCATTGTTCTCTGGAAGCATTGTAACCTCGTGTTAAGTGACTTTGTGATTGTAGTTGTTAAGTGATATTGTGGTTGTAGTTGTTAAGTGACTTTGTGATTGTAGTTGTTAATTGATATTGTGATTGTTGTTGTTTCAGTTTAGTTATGTTTTAGCCTGTGTCTAGTGGTAGATGGTCTTGTGTAGGAATTCCTTGTTACTATCTCCTAGCACGGAGGGAGTGGAACCTTTTGGATTCCACGTGGTCGAGTGGCGTGCATCTTAATCCGTTGGTTCTTCTTCTTGTTCGTGTGGTCATGATTTCTAGATGGAGAGCTCGTGGGAATCAGTTACTTCTCATGCCTTTTTCTCTCAGTGCTTATTGTATTTTATTGCCCCTCATTTGTTAACAAGGTGGAATTTGTAATATGTAATCATACTTGTTGGATTTACCTCATTCGGGGAATGAGTATTGTAATCATGTTGTAAATTGTATTGTTGGATTCATGTGATATTTTATATTCTTGATGTAATTTATTATGAATGGAATGTATGTGAACTTTAATTGTTAAGTAATTATATGATATAGTTTTAATTCATTTTCCACGTTTGGTTTTAGTAACACAGTCTCATAGCCTTAGGGGATTAGTTGGAAATGGTTAGTGAACTTGGATGTTAAATATTCTAACTTGCTTATGCTAAATGTTCTTATTTAAAAGAAAAAAAAATAGTTCACTTGATTTGTAAATTGCAACTTTCCCTAGGGTTGTGTGGCAGGGCGTTACACCTTTTAAGTATTATTATTTAGTTTATATTGATGCATACATCTCAAATTTTAATAGTCTCATATCTTTCATTATTCATCATCCATCTATCCATGATATTCTCATTATACATATTGTACTAAAGATTAGAATATGTCTTCTATGGATATTTTTCTCTATCACATTTTATTAATTCCTAAAAAAATTGGTTAGTTCTAATGATCCATGCTTATTACATACACTTATGTCATATCTCCATAAATTTAGGGGTGACCCTATGGATTTTTAGAGTGATTAGTGCATTCTTATTGAGATCTTACATTATGGTACATCTTGAAGGATTTATATAGGTGATGTATAAATTTTATCTGAAATGAATGAGTGCCATTAAGGTTGAATTTTAAGGTGGTTTTATTTTTATTCATCTCAAACTCTTAAAATAATTATGTTTCCTTTGACTAAAAATATTAAGTGTGTCTTCCTCATATGTTGATCCATAATATATATTACATAAGATTTTTTGTGAATGTCCATCTTTGTAATATTTTAAAATTATATTTTTGTGTGGATTGATATTATCGAGAGATATATAATATCCTATTAAAGTAAAATCATATTTAGTTATTTTTCATAATTTTATTGCATTGATCAATGATTTAAGATTTTTTAATTTTGAGTTGACTAAGATATAACTAGAATTGAAATTCTAATTAATACTTGATTTAAGCTTATCTCACATCCAATTCATATACAAAGAATCCTCTAAATTCCAATATGTTTGGAATTTTGAATGGACCAAAATCTACTTTCTGCTAGTCTATTTGATTATGCATTGAGTTATTTATCACTTGTAAGACAATATGATGTGTTAAAATATAATTGGTTGTCATAAAACCATACATATGGGAAGCTTGATTATGCCTATTCTTATGTTAACTTGTATTCAATGAGTCACTATAGTTCAAGGGAAATGGTGGATTCTGATTGAAGATGAACAAATGTGCCCTAAAAAATGTCAATGATCACAATACTTTATAGCTCAGGTTACAAATGGTGATATATTGGGAACTTTCCCAAAATGAATATTAATCACCGATCAATCAAGGAGTAGAAAATGAGTTACCAATATGATGGATTGGGTAAAATAATGAATAAAAGTGTATTAATTACACCATAAATTAAATTCATCAATAGTCTAGGAAAGAGGTTTAGTTTTTTTAGTGAATTTTTAGAATAAGATGCCTTACAAACCAATATTTTCATGCTAATTAAAAATTATCAATATATGAAGAGAGTAGCATAATCTCCTTCTTACAATAGTGTTATACACAATATCATAACATATAAATTTGTATACAAATAAAATTGACAGTCAATTGCAAAAATAGAGTATGTTTCTTTGCTATAAATATGATGAAAGAAACACCTTTCAAATATAAAATTAATTTAAAAATGGAAATTATCCCTTGTAATTATGATCTCAAAATATCATGGAAAATTTAATAAAAAAGACATGCAAAATTTTTAACTGCAAAAAATATGTTGGAAGAATAAGGAGGGTTTGCCATTGATGCATTTGTTGGAAAAATTAGCATGACGAATAAGTGCATTGCATTAAAGTGTTTCCACTGATGTGAACATTGTATTTTGGTATGAAGACCATTTTGTAGATTAGTTTTTATATCTTTAGCATGTTTGAGGATGATTATCAAGTGCTAGTTTGCAAGAATGTTTGATATGATGAAGGAAATTGATATTGAAATTGACTAAGTGTCATCACAGGTAATTTTGTGTATAGGACATCTAGTTTTTGGGGCCACATTCGTCTACTATGTAATATATTTCTCTGCACTTTGACATAATTTTCTTGATTGTTAGAGAAGATTATTTCTAGAGTTTCATATTGTTTTAGCTTTTTTTGAAGAAGTTATGAGTGATAGGAGTTTAGGTCTGGCAGTGATAGTAATTTCTAGTTCAATGTGCATATCTTGGTGAGTCTACAATTCTTTGTGGATTGGTATCTAGTCTTGTGGATTTGTGGATTTTTGGAGATGTTTTTAGGTGTTATTAGTGTCTATATTCCAAGTGGCATGAATTTTTATTGTATACATGTCTCTTCATGATTGTACAGTTGATGAATATTGTTGTTAGGTCATTATCGGTGCTGACCTAATAAGTTTTGGGTATTACAAAGCTAGAATATGCTGGGATCCATCATCTGGGAGTTCTTATAGGTCAATACTAACCTATTTTAATTTTTTATAAGTTTTAATCTTGGCATGAAGCATGTATGCATGTATATTGAGCCAACAAGGTATAATTTGTATGATACATCTAATTAGGCTGACCTAATTGATGTTATAGGTGTTTATGAATGAAGTAGATATATGTAAGTTATTTTTTAGTGTTTTGAAGATAGTTAGGTGATATGAAGTATAGTTGATACAAATTGTGCAAGTATAGGGCGAATGCAAAGCATAGTAGAGGGTTAGTGCAAATTAGTATGAAGTGTGTAAAGTCTATATTTTGAGCTTCAATGCAACTATAATTTATGCATATGTTAGATGCAACTATAATAGTTTAAATCTTAATTATGTACCACAATTTCTTCAATCTTTTATTCTTTCAGTGGGCAATAAATCCACTTGGACAGTGAGTCCATCTGTAGTGAGAACTTGTGTAATATCTTATTACCGATTATAATATATTGTGAGCTAATCCTCACCATGGATTTTCCCATTTTGGGTTTTCTACATAAAAAATATAGTATTCATGTGTTAGGTTTTGTGATGGTTTCTTTCCTTTGTTTTCGCAAATTTAATATGCTATGTGGAATGAATGTTTAAATGTTTGAGTGGCCTAAAAGAGTATTGATTCACCCCCCTCTCAATATTATGGGTGTTCAAATAAATGTACATTTAATAAAAAAGTAAATTTCACAACCCCACCAACTGATAAAATTAGATTTGAAGAAGATAGTAAATACCTCTTAGATCATAATGTTATTTATAGATTTATTGAGTTCTAAAGGTACCACTTGTAGGAAAATAGGTTTTTGAGAAATGAGACAATGTCTTCTTGATCTCCATATTTTTTCATTACCCTAGACCTAGAAAAGACTATAAATAAATAAAAATTCATCCCAACATCAACCTTCCCTAGTTACGAAGCCATTTCTTGTTCTACCTTCTTTTGCTTTCAACTTTCTCCCGTTCTTTCCTTTCTTTCTCAACTTATTGTTGTCAAGCTTTCTCTTGTTCAACCTTTTTTAAGGCAACCTATCTTTCAACACTCTCAATGATCTCCCTCTACTCAACCTTGGTGAGAACATGCTCCAGGTTCTTTGCTCCATTGTTCACCTCCTTAAAATCAATATCCTTAGCTATCTTTAGCTCTTTGAACCTTGTTCTCTTAGGAGGCTTGGTTAACTCACCCTCTTCATCACCCTATTCCTTCTACTCTTCTAGGGAAACTTCTTTAGTATCCAACAGTGGATGGTATTATGTAGCATCAATTATGGGTGCCTCTATTTATTCCTCCACTGCTTGTTCCATTGTCTGAGAAGTGTTGTTGGCAGGTTGTTCCAAAGTAGCACCCTAAGAAGGATATACAGTTTTTGTGGGCTAGACACCCAACCTAGAAATAACTCATGTAGATGCAACCATATATGTCACAAAGGCCTTTTGGAATGCATGTGCAACTTTCTCCATTTTTGAGTCCTCATCCTCCTTATATTTCTTCTATGGGGTATTCTTCTTCAACCTCTCATATTCCTTAAGGGTTGTCGTGGAAGAAGTTCTCAACTTTGGGTCCTTTCTCTTCCTTTCTCTTCTACTTTGGTGAGTCTTGATATGAAGCTCAATCTCCTCGAGGCTCTTGTCTAAAACTATCGTAAATACTTCATCAATGGAACATTCTTCTTTCTCCATCCTTGAATTGATGTGATCCAATGCATTTGTTCCCAGTCTATCTTCATCATATTGAGGTTCAAGTGTCAAGTCATCATGTGACATCCCATCTAGTATATCTTCATTTATCTTGAAGTCTCATATTTATGGGATTGTCAATATTTCATATTGTTTCTCCCTCACCTCATGTTCATCTTGTAAATCTACCTAAAAGTTTTTGATGATGGGCTCATGGTGTGGAAATAGAGATTCATACAAGTTATTCATTTAACATTTAGAATCAAAATCCTTTCTTGCAACATATGGCTTTATATTAATGGACTGCAACTCCTCTAGGGCTATTTTAGTAGCTATCACTTATGAAAATGATTAAAATCTAAGATCAAATTAGAATTTCATGCCCCTTGCCTTGTATTTTCTAGAAAACTTTCTTAAACAACTGATTCCACAATGTCACTTGCCATCTTACTTTCTTGAAGGTCGGCTAAAGCATAAGCACTAAGTACATTGGAATTCATTACTTCTTTTCTTTTTTCTTTGTTGGTCCTTCCATTTTTGCTTCACGGTGATATTATATTTCGTGGGTGGATTTCTTTCCATTGGAATTTTCACTAGATTTGTGATTTCAACCTATACCAATAAAGACAACCATTTTTTAATATAATTGAAACATTGTAAAAATTGTATTTAATCTTGTATTAAATCAAATCATAATTCAATTTGAAAATGTATTCATGTTATTAAATTTTAGTGAAAATAAACAATAAATGAGTTAAATTCATTTGAGTGAATGGATTTTATGAAGAAAAAAAAGTGTAAATTTTAAAATTTAAACTATGTATTTGTATGTTTTGAAATTTTTAAAATCAATGATTCCAATGTTTGATTTGGATAAGTTAAGGTTTAGTTAAGTTATCTATTATATGGAATTGTAATTGAATTTGTTAACTTATTCATGTTATTGAATTTTAGAGAAAACACATGATAAATGTGCTCAATATATTTGGGTAAATGTGAATATTTATGGACCTTATGAAAAAAATGGCAACAAAACTTTAAAATTCAAAATATTTTTTTTGTATGTTTTTAGAATTTTTGAAATTAATGATTGCAAAGTTTGACTTGGATCAAGTTAAAGGTTTGGTCAAATTATCTATTCAATGGATTTTTAATTGACTTTGTAAACTTATTCATGTTATTCAATTTTAGATAAAATAAATGGTAAATGTGCTAATTGTATTCAAATGAATCTGAATGCTTAGGGGTTTTATGAAGAAAATGGATTGTAGGCTTTAAAGTTCAAATTATGTATTAAAAATTATAAAATTGATGATTGTAAAGTTTAATTTGGATCAATTTAAAGGTTTACTAAAATTCTTTGTTTGAAACATTTTCAAATTTGTGTTAATGGTATATGTAAGGCCTTATTCTTAATTTTTTACTTAGTGGAAAGTGTGTTTTGAATGTTAATAAATGGGAATGTAGGGTGAATCTCAATGCTATATAATAATTAAAAATATTAATTTTTTTAAAAAAGATGTCATGCCTATAGGAATGTGAAGATGGAGAAATGGATGTTTCAAATGCTAAGGCCTTGATGAAAGGAATGCTTCAAACTTATTAATATCGAAATCATAATTAATTAAATATCTTTTATTGGTTATTTGAAAATCTATAAGAAGAAATTGATTATGTTGAAAATGCACCTTCTAAGTAGATCAATGAGTTCATATCCTTCATCATGTATGATGAATATAATGATGATTTGGACCTTTAATAAATATTTTAGTTTAGAGAACTAAAATATGCACCATATAATATATGACACTTACAAGATTGATTATTATCTTGTGATATTCTTGCATTACCATCTAACCAAACATGTCAAGACCATCAATAATAAGAAATTAAGTCGTGTGATTTGATGACTTCCCTATGACACTTTTTATTGTACCTCCAACAATTAATAGTCAACAAAGAGCATATATCTATGTGATACAGGTCACATTAGTTTACTATAAGTGGGTCCATTCTCAAGAGTTCTAGTTAACTGTTACATGTTTGGATGGTTGCATGCTAAGTAAAAAAAATATTTTAGAATAAAAAAAAATCCATTAAGAATCTAAAGACCATTTTAACCCCTTAGATATATTTCACTAAGACAAATAAGTTTTATTATTTAAGTGAGTGGGATTTCATGATACATTAGACTTATTTCTTCACATTTTTCTAGATATAAGATCCTTAATGTCTCATTACCTTTTCAAAATATTGTCATCACTTGATCATTTCTAATTATTATGAATTAGATAAACTTGGTCGTGATTGATTATTGTGCATTATATTTTCAACATAGAATAACTTTTAGGAAAGTGTTATTTTTATTTATATTTTTGGTAAATATGATCATGTTTACAACCCCTAGTACTTTAACATAGGGATATACTCACACTATTTTTATAGAAATTTTGATCTATTATAATTCTTTAAAAAAAAATAAAGGTGGCAAAGCCACAATTTTTTTTATTACTATAGAATAAAGAGTTACATCATGGAGTAGTAGAAATCCTCATAAATTTTGCAAGAAAGTCAATATATCCCTCAAGAAGATACAAAATAGGGATAGTATAAACCAAAAAAATGCAAAGCCCTACTGAAAGATACACAATGGAACTGGGGAGTGCTCACAACCCAATAATAAAATTATTATTTTGTTGGTTGCCAAACCATCAAACAACATAACCCTAAAGCGTATAAAATGGCAATGAGGTCCACTTTCTAGGGCCAAGATAGTACAAAGAACCAGATTGCAATAAAGAGAAGAATATAGAATGAAGAAAAATATGTCATTTCGAGGAGAAGCCAAACGACCACCGAGAGACCTACACAATTGAGAAGAAACCAAGAAAAAAATCTTCCAAAGAGCCTTAACATACAATGTCAAAAATTTATCAAAGGCCATAATGAAGAGAGTGGAAACTAAGAGGATTGAAGAGTATAGGGCAGAAATACAAAATGCCATGTAATAAAGATAACTTTTATGAAGAACTTTCCTTAGAAGATGCAATGTCCATGGGTGGTGGAAGGAAGGGCTCCTCATGTGGCTTGATAAGAACATGCCTAATTATTAGATGAGCTACTATGTAGAGATTTTTAATGGGGTCACATACGGTATTACCATATTGATTTTTGAGAATTAATATTCGAACATTGAACTCTTGAGGGAAATCGTTCAGTGACCCATGTGCCATGATGCAGAGAAACCTTGAGAGGCATTGATCAGAAAGGACGTGTTGCCTAAAAATGACACCCCCCACCAAATTCAAACCATGCAAAATACATAGCTCTCCAAGGCAGGTTGCAATGATGAGAGAGGGAAGGCATGAGGAAGCAAGTGGGTGCTAGCCAAGAACTTAACCATTTACACACACTCAAGAATGTTTATGAGGTTTGATACAAACCTTGATGCTAGCTTGTATGGTAAAGCCATACAATTCATCTCCATCCAATCAATGCTCAAAAACCACCTGAATTGCATCTAACACTTGTGTACATTCAAAAACAAAAGTCCTCAATTTTTCTTTTGAAAGTGGAGAATTTTCATGAATCTCATGGACTCTGGGAGGTACCAAAACCCTGAACATACTATCCATTTCTAGTATAGAATAATTTGATGAAAACCAAAGAACCATTGTGAGTTTCATATCATTCAAATTTAATTTTCAAGGGTTTGAATTTATTTTACTTACACTTTCTTAATATACTTTGATAATGGTTTGGTTTTTGTATAGTGATAGTAAGATTTTATCCCATTCTACCAGCTTACATAATATAACCTCATAGCTCCTTTTAGGTCTTATTATTTAGTTTACAGTATTGATGTGCACATACATCTCAAATTTTAATAGTTTCATATCTCTCATTATTGATCATCCATCTATCCATGTCATTCTATATATATATATATATATATATATATATATATATATATATATATATATATATATATATATATATATATATTATGAATATTTTTCTCTATCACATTTTATTAGTTCCTTAAAGAATTGGTTAGTGCTAATGATCCATTCGTATTAGATACACTTATGTCATATCTTGATAAATTTAGGCGTGACCCTATAGATATAATCTCCTATGAAAGAAAAAATGTATTTAGTTATTTTTCATGATTTTATAGCATCAATTATTTAAGCTATTTTAATCTTGAGTTGACAAAGATATAAATAGAATTGAAATTTCAATTCATAATTGATTTAAGATTATCTCACATCCAATTCATTTACAATGAATCCTCTAAATTCCAATGTGTTCAGAATTCCATATGGACCAAAATCTTTTTTTTTTCTAGTCTATTTGATTATTCATTGAGTTCTTGAGTGTTTGTAAGACAATATGATGTGTTAAAATGTAATTAGTTGACATAAAACCATATATATGGGAAGCTTGCTTATTCCTATTCTTAGTTTAACTTGTAGTCAATGAGTCACTAGAGTTCAAGGGTGATGGTGGATTTTTATTCAAGATGATCGAATATACCCTTAAAAATGTTAATATTCACAATACATTATAGCTCCTTACAAATTATGATCTATTTGTAACTTTCCCAAAATGAATATTAATCACTGGTCAATCATGGGGTAGAAAATGAGGTACCAATATGAGGGATTGGGTTAAATATTGAATACATGTGTATTAATTACACCATACATTAAATCTTTGAATCATCTAGGCAAGAGGTTTAAAATTTTTATTGAACTATTAGAATAAAATTATGCCCTATAAACCATTATATTCATCCTAATTGAAAATTATCAATATATGAAGAGAGTAGCATAATATCCTTCTTATAATAGTGTCATACAAAATATCATAACATATAAATTTGTATATAACAAATAAAATTCATAGTCAATTTCAAAAATAGAGGTTGTTTCATTACTATAAATATGATGAAAGAAATTCCTTTCAAATATAAATTTATTTAAAAATGGAAATTATCCCTTGTAATTATGATATTAAAATATCATAGAAAATAATAAAAATGGCATGCAAAAATTTTAAATGCAAAAAATTGCTAGAAGAATAAGGAGTTTGCAATTGATGCATTATTTGGTAACATAAGCATCAGGGATAAATGCATTGCATTACAAAGTTTTCATTGATGTCAACATTTTATTTTGATATGAAGATCATTGTGTACATCAATTTGTATAGCTTGAGCATATTCGAGGATGATTATCAAGTGCAATTTTGCAAGAAGGTTTGATTTGGTTAAGGCAATTGATATGGAAATTAACCAAGTGTCATTACAAGTAATTTTGTGTATAAGACATCTAGTTTTTGAGTCCACAATGGTCCATTATGTAATATTTTGCTCTGAAATTTTGATATAATTTTCTTGGTTGCTAGAGAAGCTTATATCTAGAGCTAGTGAATATGTTATGAGTTAGAGGACTTCAAGTCTAGTAGTGATAGTAATTTCTAGTTCCATGAGCATGTTTTGGTGAGTTCACACCTCTTCATAGATTGGTATGTGGTATTGTGTATTTTTGGAGATGTTGATACATTTCAATAGTTTCTATATTCCAAGTGGCATGAAGTTTTGTGGTCTTCCTTTTATATTCATGATTGTAGAGCTGATGAATATTATTCTCAGGTCATTAGCAGTGTCAACCTAACAAGTTTTGGTTATTGCAAAGTTAGAATATGTTATGATCCATTATGTGGGAGTTATTGTAGTTCCATGCTGGCTTATTTTAATTTTTGATAAGTTTCTACTCTTGGCATGAATTATGTATGTATGTATGTTGAGCCGACAAGGTATAATTTGTATGATACATCTAATTAAGCTAACCTAATTAATGTTATAGGTGTTTATGGATGAAGTGGATATATATATGTAAGTTATTTTTAGTTTTTTGGAGATTGTTAAGTGATATGATGTATAGTTGATATGAATTGTCCAAGTATAAGGTGAATGCAAAGCAGAGTAGAGTGTTATTGAAAACTAGTATAAGTGTGTAAATTTTGTATTTTTAGCCTCAATGGAACTATATTTTATGCATGTGTTAGATGCAACTGTTATAGTTCAAATCTTCTCTATGTGCCATAGTCTCTTCTATCTTTTCTTCTTTTAGTGGGCACTAAGTCCACTTGGACAGTGGATCCATCTAGAGTGAAAACTTTTGTAATATCTTATAACTAGTTATAGTATATTGTGAGATAATCCTCACCATGGTTTTTCCCATTTTGGGTTTTCCACATAAAATTGTGTTCATGTATTATGTGCTTTGATGTTTACTTTCCTTTGTTGTTGAAAATTGAATATGCTATGTGGAATGGATGGTTAAATATTTAAGTGGTTCAAAAGGATAATTATTCACCCCCCCTCTTAGTATTCTAGGTGTGGGTATGTGCAAGATCATGATGGGCCAAAAAATTGGAAATATGATGAGAATGTGGCTAACGGCTATTCTTTTACCCAAAATTGATGAAATGAAAAGGGTTTTAAGGAGATTCTCAGCTTTCCACCAATATAAATTATGCTTTACTTTGAATTTAGTAAATAATTATTATTCATTTTCTATTTGATTACGACTAAATTCTTGATTGATAGGTTGATTGAAAAATATCTATAGCTTTCAAATGGTATCACATTTTTTGAATTTGAAACATGCATCACATTCTATACTTTGCATACTATAGGATTTAAAAAATTGAATTTCATGAAGTTTTAACCAAGTTAAGGTGGTTAGTCATACGAGTTTTTTTATTTTTTAAAAGTTGTAATAAAAAAATCATAATTAATTATTTAGTTGGAAAAAAATTACAAAAATAATGCATCACATTGGGACATAAATCTTCTACTTATATCTAAAATATTATCATTTTATTGTGGTCAGGGTGGTCAAACAAGCACCTACTTCTTAGTTTTTCCCTAAAATTTAAGTGCTAGTGCATTGAAATTTTAAATTTTTACAAAGTAATTTTTTTTTAATTAAACCTAGTAGTTTAGAAACTACATTCAATTTTCTATAGATTCTATTCTTACATATTTTTGAAATAAGGGTATGTGCAGGATCATGATGGGCCAAAAAAGTGGTGATATGATGGGTATGTGTAGGGTATGTGGCTGTCAACTTTTTTTTACCCAAAATTAATGAAATGAAAAGGGTTTTTAAAGGAGATTCTTAGCTTTCTACCACTATAAATTATGATTTACTTTGAATTTAATAAATAATCATTATTCATTTTCTATTTGAATTATGACTAAAGTCCTGGTTGATAGGTTGATTGAAAAGCATCTATAGTTTTCAAACTGTATCACATTTTTTGAATTCAAAACATGCATCACATTCTATGCTTCACATGCTATAAAATTAAAAAAAATAAAAATATGAAGTTTTTACCAAGTTAAGGTGGTCAGACATACATGTTTTTATATTTTTTAAAAGTTGTAACAAAAAATTCACAATTAATTATTTACTTGGAAAAAAATTACAAAAAAATATGCATCACATTGGGACATGATTCCTCATCTTATATCTAAAATCTTATAAGATAATACTATCATTTTATTATGGTTAGGGTGGTCAAACAAACACCTACTTCTTATTTCTTCACTGAAATTTAAGTACTATTGCATTAAAATTTCAAATTTTCAACAAATAGATTTTAAAAATAAAAAATAAATCTATTAGTTTAGAAACTACATTCAATTTTTTACATATTCTATTCTTGCATATTTTTGAAATAATATAGATAACTTATTCAATTTTTTATATCAAGTTTCCTAACTCTAATTTTTCTAAATTTTTCGCCGCTTAAGGGCCTATTTTTTCCCTGATGATCCTGCACATACCCATAATATAGATAACTTATTGAAATTTTTATGCCAAGTTCCCTAACTCTGATTTTTCTAAAATTTTCACCACTTAAGGCCCTGTTTTCTCCATGATGATCCTACACATACCTGTGTTAAAAAAAATGTGCATAAAAAAAAAGGCCATTTCATAGAGACACCAACTAATAAATTAATCTTTGAAGAAGACAATCAGCACCCCTTAGATCATAATGTTATTTATAGATTTATTGACAAGGATTTCTCAAGATACCATGTAGAAAAAATGGTTTTTGAGAATTAACACATAGTTTCTTCTTCATCTCCATTTTTTTTTCATTACCCTAGACCTAGAATAGAATATAAATAGGAAAATTGTCATCCCAAGATCAACCTTCTTTGGTAACGAAGCCTTTTATTGTTCTACCCTCTTTATCATAGCTTGATACCTTTCTTTATTTTCTTGCACAACTTGTTGTTGATCTTTCTCTTGTTCAAGATTTTTAAAGATAGAGTATCTTTCAACACTCTCAAAGATATACCTTTGCTTAGCCTTGGTGAGAACATGCTCTGGCTTCTCTACTCCATTTTTCACTTCCCAAAAATCAATATCCTCATTTATCTTCTACTCTTCAAAAAATGTTCTCTTAGGAAACTTTGTTAACTCACCCTCTTCATCACCATGTTCCTTCTCCTTTTCTAGGGAAAATTCTTCAATATCTAATAGTTGAGGGGATTATGTAACATTAATTATGGGTTCCTTCATTTCTTCCTCCACTGCTTGTTCTATTATCTAAGAAGTGGTGTTAGTGGGTTGTTCTGAAGTAGCACCCTTAAAAGGATACACAATTGTTGTGGGTTGGACACCCAAGGGTATGTGTAGGATCATCATTGAAAAAATAGGCCCTTAAGTGGCAAAAAATTCAAAAAATTCACAGTTAGGCAACTTGATGTAAAAATTTGAATAAGTTATCTATATCATTTCAAAAATATGTAAGAATATAATCTATAGAAAATTGAATGTAGTTTCTAAACTACTAGGTTTATTTTGAAGAAAAAAATCTATTTGCTGAAAATTTGAAATTTCAATGTAGTAGTACATAAATTTCAGGGAAAAAATAAGAAGTAGGTGTCTATCTGACCACCCTAACCACAATAAAATGATAATTTTTTTTATAATATTTTAGACATAAGTAGAGGACTCATGTCCAAATGTGATGCATATTTTTTTCTAATTTTTTTCCAAGTAAATAATTAATGATGAATTTTTTATTACAACTTTTTAAAAATATAAAAACTTGTATGTATGACCACCTTAACTTGGTCAAAAATTCATGAAATCCAAATTTTCTTTTTTTAATCCTATAGTATGCAAAGCATAGAATGTGATGCATGTTTTAGATTCCAAAAATGTGATACCGTTTGAAAGCTATAAATGTTTTTCAATCAACCTATCAATCAAGAATTTAGTAGTAATTCAAATAGAAAATGAATAATAATTATTAATTAAATTCAAAGTAAAGCATAATTTATATTAGTGGAAATTTGAGAATCTCCTTAAAAAACCCTTTTTATTTCATCAATTTTGGCTAAAAAAAAGTTGTCAGCCACATTGGTGCAGGAGCACCCATAGGTTACCTTAGATTGTCTTGAAGGTCATGTTTTGAAAATTTGTTTAGGCCAACTTATTATCTATTCTTGTTCATTTTTGGTTGTTCCTTGGTGGAATTTTTGATTGGGTGCTGATCATCTAATGAAGGTCATGTTGACCATAGGATAGGTGACATAAAGTTCTGGCTCTAAATGAGGTCTTGGAATTTTAGGAATTCTTGCAAATATTTGAAAATGTTGCTCAATTGGAGCTACAAGCGGAAAAGAAGATCCCAAGGGAGAGAATAACTGAATTGGTGACCTATTTATGGGATTCCTCAGCATTGGAGTAGGGTTGGAAGCATTTTGTTATGTTTTGAAGTTTTGTGAATTCAAGAAAAGCAATTGTGTTTGAGAGTGAATTTTTTGATTTTTGCATTGAAGTGTTGTTTTAATGGATTAATAATGGCACTATAACTTGTGTAAGATGTATTATAGCTGTTATTCAAGAATTTTGTGGCATTATTTAGTTTCTTTATTCAATTTTAAGCTTTGTTTGTAAATTAGTTTGGTTTTCATACTGTTGCTGCTCTGAACCAGGCAGTTTTGTGAAAATGGAGTGTTAGCTCACTTTCCCACTATACAAATTGTACGACCCTTTGGGAATAGTGACTAGACTCCATGTTTGTATATATGGTATGGTTTAGGGCCTTTGAAAACATAGGAGCTACTGTGGAAGTCTTACCCTAGGCAAGCCATAAAGAGTTTGGCTAGGGAAGACAAAAAGTGTAGAGCATTTGATTTGCAGTGGTGTCCTTTTCTTGACAAGTCACAGTGTGGAGAGGGCAGGTAAGTGCCTTGCCAAGATATAGCATGGAGGAGGAAGCTCCATCAATCCATCTGGTGTGAGAAATACCTAATATTTTGCAGTGAAGTCAAGGAAGGGTTTGTAAAGGCCTAGTTTTTCCAAATTGTGAGTTAAGCCTTTGTACGAACAATTAAGACCCAAGACCCCAAAAATATTTGAGAGGTGGGCATATGAACTAGGAATACCAAGAAAATATTGGGGGTTCTTTGGAAAGTTTTAGGAAATAAGCCTGATTTCTCGGAGAAGGAGGCCTAATTGGGGCTCCTAGTGCTAGTAGGCTTTTAGGCCTAAATGAGGGTTTGGTGGAAGCGAATAAGGAATGGAGTTAGGGGGACCTTCAAGGACCAAATTAGGATGGATTGAAGTCATTAGAAACACCTTCACACCCTTGCAAAGCTAAATTCAATATTTTGGAGGATTGTAGCCTTTAGGGTGGATTAAGGGCTAAGGTTAGCATTGCAAGATTGTACCAAGGTGGACTTGGTAGGAGGAATTATGTTGGTAGTTGGGGTTGGAAAGACAAGACCAGGGGATCCTAAGTAAAGGAAGGTCCTATAGGTTGTAGTGGTGGAGTGTGACACCTTAGAGGTTGTCCAAACTAGACCTAGAGCATGAATCAGTGATTGATTCATCCAGCCTCCCTACCACACATACCCTACAAATAACCATCATATCGCCACTTTTTGGCCCATCATTATCTTGCACATACCCCCAACCTAGAAATATTTCCTACAAATGCAACTATATCTGTTGCAGAGGAATTTTGGAATTCCTATGCCACTTTCTCCATTGTTAGGTCCTTAGTTTTTTCTATGGGGTCTTCTTCAACCTCTTATATTCCTTAGGGGTTATCATAAAAGAAGTTACCACCTTTGGGTCCTTTCGCTTCCTTGAACTTCTACTTTAGTTAGTCTCGATATGAAGCTCAATCCACCTGAGGATCTTTTCTACCACTGCCATAGAGACTTCATCAATGGAAAATTCATCTTTCTCCATCTAGTTGATGGGATCCAATGCATTGGTTCCCACCCAATCTTCATCATATTAAGGATCAAGTTTCAAGCCATCATGTGACATCCCCTCTAGTATATCTTCTCTAATCTTCAAGTCTCACATTTGTGGGATTGTCAATCTTTCATATTGTTTCTTCCGCACCTCAAATTCATCTTGTAAATGTACCTAAAAGTCTTTGATGATGGGCTCATGGTGTGGGAAGAGAGATGCATACAAGTTATTCATTTTATGTTTAGGATCAAAATCTTTTCTTGCAACACATGGCTTCATGTTAATGGTGTGAAACTCCTCTAGGGATATTTTAGTAGGTATAAAACATGATTAAAATCCAAGCTCAAAAAGGAATTTCATGCCCCTTTCCTTGTATTTTCTAGAAAACTTTGCATTAATTTCCATTTTTTTGGAGAGTAACTACATAGGAAAAAGATACTACCAACAACGTATGAACTCTATCAACTCAAGAACAACTATCTCAAACTTTGCAATTAATAAGAATAAATCCAAACACTCCTACTCAGATTCTCAACTCTTGAAGACATCAAATGGTTACAATAACAAGTATGAAATCCTCATTAAATAGAGCAATTGGAGAGTGCATGAATTAATTTTCCAAGAAAGCTTGTGTGAGAGAGACGATAATCAACTACTTTGATTTTTGAACCTTAGCTATTGATCACACCCTAAGAAAAATCAACGAATAATCAATTAGAATGATTAATTAGGATGAAGCTAATTTGCATGTGCTTGATTCCTTTCCCTAATTAGAAAAAACCCAAGTGGTTGGACACCCATTTTTCTTGTATAATTAATCACGTATGCATATCACTTGATAAAACCTATCGTTTCATATTTACCTACTTGCCCGTGGGAATTAATTTATTGGCAATTCATCACAACAAGACAACAGGGAGTGATCATGATTTAACCTTAGAATATTAGCTCGTACTCTACCTTACTTCAATTTCAACTTCCCACATGTACTAGCATTTGATAGAATTGATGGTCGCAATTAGAAAGCATTTGCCAAATTTGAAACATGTGCCAAAAGAAACCGACTATAGGGTAAAATCACAAAGTGTCACATTTTATAAAGGAAACGACACACACTGATCCAAATTTTAAACTTGAATCACTAAAAAGTGCGATATATTTTTTGAATTTTGAAATGATATAAATTAGTAAAATATGCATTTTTTAGTATATTTTATGTTTGTATTTAAAAAATAAAAATAAAAAATTAATTTAAACTAGTAAATTGAATAAATTAACAGTATAATTTAGTTGTTGATAAAATGCTAAAAAATGATGTTTCATGAGATGCCAAATTTTTCATACTAATTTTTTTTTCAAATTTTTTCTTTGTATTTATAACTTGAAACTCTAATGCATATCTTTTTCCAATTTTGATAAATATGTATTTTTAAATAAATATTAAAACATACTTGAATAAGAAAATAGTTGTTCCAATTGGATGTCAACTTTCATATTAAATATTTATCAAAAATGGAAAAAAAATAATACCATCTTGAAATAGATTCTTTTATCTAGTGCATCATATTTTTCTTATTTTTTTTAATAAAGAAGTTTTATTATTTTTCCTTGGCATGGTAATCAATCTAATATTTTGTGCTAATAACCTATTTTTAGTAAAAATAAAAATAAAATCTAAATAATAATTAAACTATTGAAATAAATATATTTTTGAAAACTACACTTATGGATCCAAAAGGTTGTTTATATATTTTTTTTAAATGTTATTTACATTAGTAGGAGTTATTGAAACTTCAAGTTTTTCAAATAATTTTATTTTTTTGGTAAATTGGACTCAAAATGGTGCTCCATATTTTTTTAGGCAACAATTTTAGTTGAAAAAGTTTTAGAAGTATCTAACTTAGCTAGAACGAATCTTACTGGATCATATGTTTGACCAAAATTGATTTTTAGTTAGAAATACTTAAATTTAGTTGTGTTGATAAGTTGGTTGAAAGTGTGACATAGCTTTGTACCTTTACTGTCTAATATGGTGTATTTTTTAATCTTAGTGTAGCCTTGGCCAAATTTTAGCAATACTTTATCTCCACTAAAGTCCATCAGAGCCCTTAAAATATTCCACATGGCAGTCACCCACTTGCTCGCTAAGGAAAAAGAGATGCAAGTGGGCCCCTCATGGCATGGTGGGGAGTGGTCAAGATTGACCCACATCACCTGTCATCAACTAGTGTCATCTCACCTACTAGTCCATGAAATTTTATAAATATTAAATAAAATTGGATAGGGTGGCAAGGAGTTGTGGAGATTTGACCATGTCACCCAACAACCACCATAGATTTCCCTTTGATACCATTCACTAATTATCAAAAGATATTGGGACCACCTTCTAAAGGAAACATGTGTCCAATGCCCAATAGCCCATGTGATGACTTCACCTCAATACACATAATGGATGGGCACACAGGGAATAGACCAAATGAGGACATGTGTTGTGATACCGGTCATTGATCTTTCTCAAAGCTCTGCCCATTGACCCTTTGGAAGAAATGGTCACACCACTTGACATGACATGTGGCAACTGCCAGCTAGCCCATTCAAATATTTTAATGAAGAATGAAACAAAGCGGGTGTGTGGGGAACGATTGATATTTTCCTATGATCTAATGGTCATTACATAGCCAAAATCTGCATGTTGCAAACATTAGTTTTCAAAAGAGGGACATTACTAGGCTGATGATGGTTAGAGGAATGAAGAAAAAGATTAATTTTCTAGGAAAATATTAAAATCTAGTCATAGACTTAGGAAAAATTTCAAAAATAATTCCAACCCCAAAAATAATGACAACAATTTAGAATGACCATAGGCACTGACCAGTATTATTAGTACTTAGGGGCTGATAAGAGAATGATCTTGATGGCAAGAGTAGTGACTTTAACAACCCGGAAACTAGATCAGAAGGTCAACATCAAAATAGAATGTCAATCAGGGGTTTTACACTCAAAGGTTAATTTGGAAGGGCTTTGACAACACAAACCCTAAAATATTAGTGATGAGGAACATAACCCTGAGCCTAAAATGAGGGTCATAGCCAAATGTTGCCAATTTTAAAATGGAACCAAAGAAACTTTTTGAGGGGTTCCATTAGTGGCTCTTGTTGGGGACACATAACTCTTTAGGCATGGTGACATCTAAGAATCTCAGGTTGAAGCAGATTAGGCACCAAAAATAAAACTAGGACTTGTCTAGACTAGGCAAGAAGAACAGACCGAAATAACTAACATATGTATAGTATTTACTAAACTGCAGATTTTTGGCACCCACAAGACTCCCTAACTCTTCTAGGGATTTCACCTAAAAGGAGAGAGTAGTGCCAAAAATGCTAAAGGTTTCATTCAAATTATGCTATGTATGATGTTGTTTAAGCTAAATGTAATAAACTAAGTGCAATTAAGTGATCTAAATAACTAATTATGTATATGCAAGATCTCATATTTATGCTATGTTGGAAAACACAATTTGATATGCAAACAATGAGATATGAATGAATAAATGCATAAAAAAAAGAAATGAGTTGAATCAAAGTGCAGCTAGAGATCTAATGAAGAATCTAGAATCTTTTGGATGCTATTTGGAATCACAAAAATTCACTAGTGGGACTCATTTTCCCAAGGTGGAAAATTAGTCCTATTTCTAATGAAAACTATCGTGAAATAGTTTCTAAGTGTCAAGATCTAAAATCTAACATAACTTAGATTTCCAACCTTAAGGTGGGACTCATTCACCACTAGTGGTGAATCAATCCTCTCTTAAAATTCTAAAAAATCAGGAGACAACTCTACAACACTAGATCTGAGGATGTTTGCTTCTTAGGTTGTTGAAGTCAATTCTATATGAAATGGATATAATACCTTCTCCAAGCTTGAAATAAGGTTTATTTGACTTCAAGAACCTATTTGACTTGTTGACCACTCTTCAACATTAAAATACTTGTTAAAATTGCACACAAAAATCTGCAAACACACAAGCAAGAGGGGAAAAATGGTTGAGGGTTAGACAATAGGGATTTTCCTTGGTCAAATCCCACTTTGGTAATCAAACCCTTAATGAAATAATGAAATGAAAGAGAATGATAAACAAATAACATGAAAATGCTTTCAACTTACCAAACCCTTATTGAAGAAAATCTAAAGTTGTGTCAATGGATGCTCCAAATTGCTTGAATGCTTTAGTGAATGAGTGGATAAGTGAACTTCATGAATGAATGGGGGTTAAAATGGATGTAAAAACATGTATTTATACACAATTGTTCCTTAGTAACCTATTAATACCTTATCACAAGCTGACATTAAGTGATTTTGAATAAAAACCTAAAAGGAAATTTAAAATATTTTGAATTTGGAGCCAAGGGGGACTCATTCACCACCCAATGCAAATGGGTCCCACCTAGGACCTAAATATGGGTGTCAAGAATTAAGTCACATTTAATGTTATTTATTGGGTTTACATTAAAAAATGCACTTAATTAAAGCTTATAAGGGCATAAATGGGTCAAATAAAGCATAAGAAAGGTGTAAATAGTGAAGTTATGCCCATAAAAGCATGAAATATTGTTACAAGACTTTCCAACACTTTAAATCATTTGTCCAACTAGTTGTGGATTAGATCTACGCTAATTGTTTGAAAAAGAGAATGTATACCCACTATGGGGTGACAAAAATCATGATGGTCTGCTAGGTGAGGAGGCCCAAAGGAAAGATACATATGCTAGTTGGTATGCACTTACAAACACAAAAGGTGACTATGGGGAAAGTTGTGTTGTTGAGTGTTGCTCAACCATATCAAAGTTATACCTCCTAATACATTTAACAAGGTGCCACAAAGGAAAATGTTGGTTCATGCTTCATGAGACAAGAAAAGCTTTGTATGCTTAGAACTCATGAAAAAAAAGAAAAGTACCACAAGCATGCAAGTTGCATTGTGCAAGGTGGCAAAAATGTAAAAAATGTAAAATGCAAAATTTAAAATTTAAAATGTAAAATGTGAAAATATGTTCAAAGGAGTCTTGTTAAGTTCATGCAAGGTCTACTACTTAGGGAAAACTGTGTCTAATGTCTCCAAGAGAGGACCAATCAAAGAATAGTATATTCACAACTTAGGAGATATAGTGCGTCGCATCAGGCCACCAAGAGGAATATAATATGCTAAGATAGATCACACTTATGAAAGACATCACACCCAATGTCATCCACAAAGTAATCAATGTGTCATATGAATGACAAGACTACACTAGGAACTAAGAGTGTGAATGAATTAATGTTAATGTATGCCACCCACTTTAAAGGAATTGCCACGCATCATTCTATGAGAAATTACTTTAAAGTAGAAAAGGAAAAATGAAAAATGAAAATAAGACATGAGAGCCAACTTGGAAAGCCCCTATGACAAGTCGTATGTTTCTAAGTAAGGCTACATTATGTACATGAAAAGGAAGAAAAAAGAAATAGAGGTTCCCCCCAAAAAAGAACACACCAAGCATATAAGGGATCTATGGATTTGGGGTCAATATGTCTGTTGCTGCAATGTTTTTATGAAAGACCTTAGAACTATCATCATTCCCCAAAGAACATAGAACTGGAAGAATGACACAAAGAGAGTGAAAATGAAAGAAAAGAAAGTCCATTTTGGGTCAACATGGAAGAGAAATTGCAGTCTCAATGCTTTGCATCATCCCAAAAGGAAAACACAAGCGGAAAAAAAATGAAAAAGAAAAAAGAAAAGAAAAAGCATTTCAGTCAACATGAAGGAGGCATTTCCATCTCAATGCCTTGCATCATCCCCAAAAGGAAAACACAAGAAAAAGACAAAAATAAAAAGGGACCAATTGGGTCAACATGGAAGAGACATTGCAATCTCAATGCTTTGCATCATCCCCAAAAGGAGAACACAAAACAAAAGAGAATAACACAAGGAAATTTTGGGTCAACATGGAAGTGATGTAGGGTGTCTCTATGCTTTGCATCAATCCCAAAAGGAGAACATAAAACAAAAGCGAAAAAAACTGAAAATGCATGATATATAGAATAATAGAGGTACAAATAGAAGAAGTGTATGGCGAGAGAGAAAACATCAAACACACGATACAGGGGAACACAATACACACATATAGGAAAAATGAAAGAAAAAGTGAAAGAAAAATAAATGCAAGAAGACTAGTAAGGTTTCAACCATCTAACAATTCATCCGCCTCCCAATCAGGTTCAGTGTATTGTGAGGGCGATTGACTGTCCAAGGGAAGAATTGCAAGTACTTAACTAGGAGACATACCAAGTTCCTCACTTGGTTGAGAATATTTATCATTTAAGCTCATGGTAGATGAGAATAAGGATTTTAAATCATTATGCACTTCTTCATCTATTTTTGTTATTTCCTCCTCATCATCATCATCATAAAGATTGATTATGACAAGAGGATGAAGAGTTATTTCCAAGGAAGGATGTATTAATAGTTGTGGTTATTGGATTTGTTTATTTTGTTGTGAAGGTTGCACTAGACTATCATGTGTTGGGTTAGGAGAAGGAGGGTGGTCATCTATTTCTTCTTTCAGAGGCAGAGGTTGATTTTCTTTGTTATTCTTAATTTTCATTTGATGAGCAAGGAGACGATGACGAAGCCTACACTCTCTACCACCATGGTCGCATTTAATTTTTTTTTTGAATTTTTTGAGCTGTAAGAGTAGATTGAATTATCATATGTTCTACTTCTGAAGGGGGAAGAATAGAAGAAACCAAAGAGGATGGGTCAATCACTTTCTCTTTAGCTTTATACACTTGTTTAATTTGAGGAGGTATGACAGGATTGGTTTCATTTTCCCTTGGTCATTTAAATGATGGAAGGGAATTGTTTAAGGGTGGTTGTTCATGAGGTTGTATGGTTTCTTCAATTTCAGACTTAGGTTGAAGCATGGTTTCATCTATGATAGGAGTGGAAGTGGATGGGGACATGTTACGAAGAGACAATTTGGTTATGTGTTTGGCTTTGAATTTTTGATAGGTTATGAAAAAGAAATATTTACGAGGGATGATGTGTTCCATAGGTGTGGGACAGAAGGCTTATAAGGAAAAATTACCTTTAGACGATAAAGGATTAAAGCCACTATGGTGTATGGTAAATATTTCATTGCCATGTGGAAGCTTAAAAAATTTATGAATCATTTATGGCACTGCTTTCATTGAGCAAAGCCAAGGGTGTCCTAGCTACAAAAAAAATTGATCCAATTGTGGGATAATTGAAAATGTTACATCCAAAATTTTGGGTCCTATTTGTAAGGGGAGTACGATTGATTTGATTGTAGGGAACACAAAACCAATATGTGTTTTAATCCATGCAATTGGTTTGTTATAGTCATCTTGATATAGATCCTATAATACTAGAAATTCTTCTATGATCACATTCTCACCATAGGTAGGATCTATTAATATCCCATTGGTGGAATTATCATAGATTCTACCAGCTATGTAAAGAGGACCATCAAGAAGTTTTTGAAGTATATCTTTAGAAGAAAAAGTGATATCAAGATTTTTGTTGGTTGGGCCCTTACGAGGGATAACATCTATCATACCCACAAATTCATCCATAGGATTAACTTGGGTAACATTTGGAGTTATATTTTGGTGTCCACTATTTGTATCAATGTTCATTACATTATTGTTTGAAGGTTCACGAGCCTTGACAAATGAAGCATTATGTTTAGGCATGGGATTGGTAAAATTTGTAAATTATGGTTAGGGAGTGCAATAGACTTATTTCCTTCATCACTAACACCTACAATGGACAAACAACTTGAATCAATGAGGTCTTGAACTAAGTGTTTGAGATACTTATATTGTTCGATGTCATGGCCAATTTGGCAATGAAAATGGAAATAAGAATTAGGTTTAAAAGTGGGTGGTAAAGGTTTGGTGGTATCAAGTGGTTTGACAGTAGGAAAAGTGATCATTTGTTGCTGGAGTAATTGGTTCATTGTATTATGAAGGGTATTAGGTAAGGGAGTAAATTGTCTCTTTGGGTCCCCATAGGTATAAGGCACCATTGCTTTAATATCTGCCACATTACTTGGAATAGGTGGGTTTGGTTGTGATTGAGGAGGAACATTGAATTGTAAAAAGCCTCTATTTGGTTTACGAAAGTTTTGATTGTTGTGCTTAGGCTTATCAGTTCTACTAGAAGTGGATTTTGAATCATGACTTGTAATTGAATTATGATATTCACACAGGGTTATGCATAAGTGCATGAACGAAAGGAATTTCATCATAGTTAACTTTTCTTGAAGGTTTGTGTGTAATTTTTTTATAAACATATTCTACAAATTTGAATCAAGAATTTTGACATCCACTTGAGCATACAATGATTGATAATGTGAAATAAAATCAATGAATTTCTCATCGACATTTTTTTGACAATGTATTAGGTCAGCCGTTGTCTTTTTAGGGGTCATATGAACTTGGAAGTGACTAACAAAAGCATCCACAAGCTTGTTACATGATCAGATGGAATGATTGGGCAAGTTGGAGAGCCACTCTAATGCACTATCTTTCAGTGTCCTAGGAAAATTTTTAGCTAAGAGGTTATCATCAAGGACAAACTCATTGCATAAAGTTGTATAAGCATTGACATGGTTAATAGGGTCTCCTTTACTTCCATTTTTCTCAAGCCCGGGCATTTATATCCCTTGTGGCATATGTATGCATAAGATTTCTAAGGATAAGTGGCTACTATGAGCATGATATGTGGGTCGAGAGGTTTTACATTGGCTAATGGTGGAAATTTGTTGTTGCATGGATGAAACAGTATTAAGGAGTTGTGTAATGATGGGATCAGTGTAATTGGTATGAGGTGGAAGGGAAAATGGAGATGGAGTGTATGTAATGTGAGGAGAAGTGAAAGGAACACTAAGAGGGGTGAAGGTAGTGGAAGGGACTTGTGATGCCACAAGAGAACTAGGAATGCTAGTTGGAATTATGAAATAAGGAACCAAATGACTAACTTGTTGCATAGTTGTTGTAACCTGAGGATTGGTATAAGTTGGTATAGATGCTATGGTTGAAGGGGGGGAATGTGAGCTCCTTGGCTTACAACATTTTTTGTGGGTGGAGAAGTAGAGGAGGCATGTTTATTGTAAATCTCAGAAATTTTCTTCATAACTTGTAAGCCATCATCACTTTCAATCAAACAATGAAGGTTTTCTAGACAAGTCTTGTTGTAAGTGTACAAAATCCTCATGGATATTAATTACCTTTTCTTGTAGGATGGAGTTTTTTTTTGTGTCAACATTCATTGGATGGAAAGGTGAAGGCATAGAAGTGGTATTGTCCGTGCCTAATACACCATTGTCCATACTAGGAGTAAGAGCTTTTGAGATCCCAAGGTCCACAATGAAAGTATTATCGCAAGAGGCCATGAATCTAGAACTTCATCTCACTAAAGTATTATCAATGGAGCACCAAACACTCATACAAGTACCATAGAAGATGGGGTGAATGTAAATGCAAGGAAATCTAGGAGTTCTAAATGAAAATAATAGAAATTCTACTAATTGTAACCAATAAGTAACTATAGAAAATAGAAATGTAGGAAAATGCAAAAAAAAATTGTGTTAAAAGTGTAGGTGGAATGATTCACCCAGGGTGGCGAATGAGTCCTAGTATGAGATTTTTTTTGTTTTTTTCAAAAAATTTAAAATGATTCTAATGTTTGTTAGTGTGCAAACCTCAATCCCAATATCTGCAAAACAATAAGAACAAACACATTAGATTAAAGAATGCAAGAAAGAACAAGGATTCCCCATGAAATCCATTCAAAAAGTTCAAATTAGGAAAAAGAAATGAAGAACACAATGAAATAACAATAAAAGAGATTGAATCCTAATTAAACTAGCCAACTCATGATCCCATGGGGGAATTGGTGCCAATTTGATGTGAAAATTGGCCCTTTCCCAATTCCTATAATGCAAGATTAATGTATTGTTGATGAATGATCCACTATGATGAAGGATGGTGTGTGCTCCAAGCTAAAAACCTACATAACATAGCTAAGAACTCAATGGTATTGGTGAAAATGGCTAGAGATTTGAGTAGAGTAACTTTGCATAATTTGTGGATAATCAAATGAGGAGATTAGCCTCTTATTTATATAATTCCAAGATGGATGAATGTCCAAAATAGAGCAATGTGGGACTAACATTCATTCAATGGAAAGATGCCACTTGTCAACCTATGAGTGGATGGAGGATGTGCAAGTTTTGAGGATTGTGCCAATAAATGCATATTTTTGAATTTTGAATTTGTTGAAATGACATGCAAGAGGGAAGAAAGAATGCATTGAATGCCACTTGGCTCAAGGCAAAGGAAATGTAAGATGGAGTAAATGCCTTGTTGGATGTACATGTCAACTTGGATTTTTGAATTCAAACTTGGAGAATATTCCCAAAAGATGCCTTGTTGCAAAAAATAGAGATTTAATAAATCAATTAAATCTATTTCCATGTGCAAGTGGTAAAAGCTAGAGGATGGGACATGATAAGAGATTAAATTAATCAAGCTTAATTTATTTAATGAGAGATTAGTTGATGTGACAAATTTGATTTAGATTTGTGGATTTATTTAAATCAAATATGAGAAGGATGTGATTTAAAGATTAATTAAATAAAGATTTTGATTTATTTAATTAAAAGAGATGATGTTAGATTAAATTAAACAAGGTTTTAATTTATTTAAATTAATAGATAGACTTAAGAGATTTAATCAAATAAAATTAATTATTTAATTAAATTGGATAATTAGATCAAAATGGTTAATTTAATTATTGAGAAGGGGTGACTTAATTAGATAAGTGGTTTATTTAATTAAGAGAGGAATATTGAGGAATTTAATCAGATAGGGGGATATGATTAAATGGTTAGACTGAAGGATGATTCAGGATGAAACAATGTTAGTAGTCAGGATCAGATGCACAATGTCAATCAGTACATTTTACGTGTCTACATTTCTCCCCTCTTTGAAGCTATTCACTTGGGTGATCCCACAATAGCGGTTTACGATTTTTTGCCAAACTGGACACTAAAATTATTATTTTTAACTAAATCTTCACATTTAGGAACCTAGAGCGGCTAAATCGTGAGGAATTTGAAGATGATCCAAACTAGAGTCTCGTCACATTTTGTCTATAGATTCTAAAAATATTATTTTCAAAATTTTTGGAATTAGATTGCATTTCTTTTTCCATCTCCCACGAAAACTGGTTTTTTTCTAGAAAACAACATTTTCAAAAAGTGGCGCACACCGTATAACGCATAATTTTTTTTCCATGAAGGATATAATTCTAATTCTTTCAAATTTGGATTTGTAACTTCGATATCTAGTGCTTCCACTTGGTTAGATAGTTTTTTATTGAATATTTTTTCTTTAATCAAGTTTCAAAGTTAAACCAATTACAATTTAGACATAGCGCAACCATATAACATGTAACCTTTTTTCTATATATTGAAATTCTTTTTTTTTGTTGGATCAAGAACTTCAATATCTGGTACACTCATATTTTCAACAAAATTATAATACATTATTTTTCACGTGTCTGAGAACATAGACCTTCATTTGGTGAAGAACTAATGTTCAATAAAACTAAAAAAACAAATACATAATAAAAGTCAAAAGATATTAAGTATATTCATTTGATAAGCTCATTCCAAGGACCTACCTAATTCCGGATAGGTTTATGAAGACTACTCCATTTCCTTTCTTCCCAATCTCAACTGAGAGCTTAGAAGCACTTAAAAAATAGACTTTTTGTGTCTCGAGGGATGAGGGGCAAGGGGGGTTCGGTCGAACCCTGGTTTGAGCGAACCCCTTCAAGGGGGTTCGACTGAACCCCTTTGCTATGCATTTGGTTTTTTTTTTTTGCGGCCAAAATTCAAAGGGGTTCGCTCGAACCCTGGTTCGGCCGAACCACTAATGGGTTCGCCTGAACCAATAGGTTTGTATGAACCCTCAAAATCACTTTTTTTTCTTTGGGGTCATTTTTTGTGAGTTTTCCTTCCTCACTTGAATTGTAAACCACTATTGTGGCTTCACCCACCTGTTGCGTGGATTCAAAGAATAAATGATCTTGATCAAAGACAAAAAAAATTAATTTTTTTAAGTCTTGCCCCACTGCTACCTGGCGAGAGAAAATATGCCAATATATTGCCCCTTTGAGAGATTGGATGAAAATTTCAATTTATGGGCGATCTCGTGAAAAAAAGAGGACAAGGTGCCCGACAGGTCCGAAAAGGCTCCAAGAGGCCAAAAATGTGTCTAAATGCAATAAAATGATGTAAAACAGGTCTCAACTAGACGAAAATAGCTTCAAGGGTCCAAAACCCTAGCAGGATAGCCAATTAGGGTGAAAAAACCCTAATTTTCAAGCTTATAAAGACTCTGAGGGGTTACTTTCAATTCAATTTCACACAACCATCTAGCAACCTTGATATTTTAGCTCTGACCTTTCGACAATATGGTGCAATGATAGCTTTTGATGCACATTTCTGACCAATTCCGGATGTACCAGCGGCCACCTGACATTGGGGCACTGGTAAGTGATCCTCACTTGAGCTTTATTTTTTGTTTTTAGCATTCATTTAATGCTTTCAAAGTCAGTCCTTCTGGAGCAGCGCTATATAGCGCCGCTCAAAAATCAAACTACATTGCTCAGTGTCAGATTGTGCCACAGCAGTGGAGTTTGGAGTTTGAAAATAAACTCCAAACTCTGACACTGAGCTTATGGCTCGTGGGGTCATTTCCAAAGTGTGACGTGGCGGTGCACTAATGACTAGAATTTTTTCAAATTGCACTGTTGGGAAGGAAAGTGAACTATGGAGATGCGATTTTGGCCTTTTTGTGCCCTAGCATCGTAGTTTGATAAAAATCAAACTGTGACGACTTCACGGATTACGATGTTGGAGTGGTTTCTTGGATGCTTGACAAAAAAAATTCAAATTTTTTAACATGATGACCCTTCCTGATGTAGAATGTGGTGAGGGAGCTCTACTCCTGAGAGCACAAGTCGCGGGATCTCTTTGGTTACTTGTGGGACCTGAGTGACAGAGATCAGGATATGCTACGAGACATGGGGTTGTGGTACATCGCCTATGCAGTGCCCATTTACACCCACCTTGGGATGATGTCAGTACTTTCCAAGAGATGGCACAACGAGACCTCTTCCTTCCACCTTCCAACCAGTGAGGCCACTGTCACCTTGGAGGATGTTTGGCGCATCTTGATATTGTCGTTTCATGGTCGATGTACTATTTTTGATATAGATGAGGGGTAGAATGCTTGCCACACAGTCCTCACCATAGAGGACATTGTCATTTGTGAGGGGCAGATCAAGTTTGAGCGACATAGGGCCCTGGTACCTCCCCTCTACTTGGTTGTTGTGATGATTATTTCAGATCTTGTTGTCCTAGATAAACAAGGTTGGTATTTTAGTCTTGGTTTGGGACTCTACTGGGAGCGCATGGTGATGTGTGATAGGCCTACTCGCTTTGCTTGGGGGCCAGTTCTTCTTACATCATTGTATAGCTGAGATATTCATGAGTATATCTACCTTGATGGCAGAGAACTCAGAGTAGGTGTCACACTCCTCCATGTATGGGTGTGGGAGCACATTGTTGTCCTTCGGACACAGATTGTTGTAGTTTTGATGAGACCTAATGATCCCATTGTATGGTGCTATAGAGGTGGTGTGTCCTTCAAACACACAGGCGAGCATGGGATTCCCTATTGGAGGAGGGTCCTAGATGAGATGCATGTGTTCATATGAAAACTGTACCTTGGTCGACCCAGATGGGCTGACGATGTACATCATATTTTCTATGCCTACTAGGACCACTTCATGTAGGGGTGAGAGCATATGATGATAGAGAGATATCTGCCAGGGCGTGTACATCATCAGTTTGGTGAGCCTCAGGATCAGCTAGACGATGATTATGTGGCTGTATTTTCCTACACCATGGAATAGGTTTCATGGGGGTGGTACATTCCTACCTTGGAGGCCATTGACAACTTTCAACACTTGGTGGCTCGGCCATGGGCTTATGATCAGGGGCTTGCGGATCTAGGCATGACACATGTATATAGGGATTGGTTCTAGCCTCCCCTTCATTTGATAGTTCTAGGAGCAGTCCCCGATCGGTAGAGGGTGAGAGGTAGAGGGGGAGGACAAGGACAAAGGGATGGTGCATGATAGGAC
>VDFB02376983.1:22500-44649 GCA_007258455.2 Sequoia sempervirens | reverse complement strand
ATATATAGAAAAAAGGTTACATGTTATATGGTTGCGCTATGTCTAAATTGTAATTGGTTTAACTTTGAAACTTGATTAAAGAAAAAATATTCAATAAAAAACTATGTAACCAAGTGGAAGCTCTAGATGTCAGAGTTACAAATCTAAATTTGAAAGAATTAGAATTTTATCCTTCATGGAAAAAACTATAGTGTTTATCTGAGTGTGCATCACTTTTTAAAAATGTTATCTAAAAAAAACTAGTTTTCAAGGGAGATGGAAAGAAAAGTGCAATCTAATTCCAAAAAAATTGAAAAAAATATTTTTATAATCTACAGACAAAATGTGACAAAACTCTAGTTTGCATCATCTTCAAATTCCTCATGGTTTAGCCGCTATAGGTGCTCGAAAGTGAATATTTAGTTAAAAAAATTATGTTAGTGTCTAGTTTGGCCAAAAATTGTAAACCAATATTGTGGGATCACCCAACCCACACAACAAAAATACAAAGAAAAACAAATTGAAGAAGTCACAAAGCTATTAGAAGATGATTTGGGTTCCTCAGATTTCAAACATACATTCATGGGCAAGTACAAGATCATAAACAAAGATTCAAATAAGGGACATGAAAAACCAGTAATCTCCACACAAAACTTAGAAGACCCTTCGAGACCATCCACCTCAACCACTTTGGAAGAGAAAGAAAATTATTTGACAAAATTTGATGAACTTAATCATGAACAGCTACCAAATCCTAAAGAAATGAAAAATATTTATAGGAAAGGTTATGAGCTTATAAAAGAACTCAGCGACAATGGAAAAGGATGTGTTGCTAGAGAACAAGGCATTTGTGTCCTTATAGAGCCTAACATGCAAGAAACAACTCATGGTCTTGGTTACTATCCTTTTATAGAAATAAACAAAGCTTCACTCAACATCAACACTATAACAAAAGATTCCTCTAATCCAACTTTAACAGTATTGCATCTTGAAATGATAAACACTAGTGGTCTTGATTTTTCTTCTTTTCCATACATGAAACAAACAAAGATATCTTCACTTAATTTCAATGTCATCTCACAAAACGATAATGATTTGAGTTTGTTAGATTTTACACCCTCCTATAAAGTACAGAACAAAATCTTGCAATCTAAAGAGTCTTGCATAAGTATGACATCGTGTACTAAGCAAGAGCTATCTTTGTCGCAAAATAAAGGAACCTCTTCTACCATTGATCAAGAGGGTATCTTTTCAAGACTCCTCCAAGATCACTTGATATCCCTTCCTCCAAGAATTAAAAATATTTTATTACAAGAATTCATTTTGCACATATCATAGAGTTCATGGTAATTCTACTAATGAATGTAAGACTTTAAACAACAAAATTCAACATCTTCAGGAGTGTGGTGCTCTTCCTTGTGTTGAAGCACCTAATTCCTCTAACTAAGACTTAGTTTCATCATATTTGGCTCACCCTTGTCTTGCACTAAGTGAGAGAAAGGGGTTAGATAGCCTTGTCCCTGTATGCCCCTTATCATTGTCTCTTTTGGCTAGTTGACTTCCTTTCATGTACATATAAGAGCAAGCTTGGGATGTGGACCACATACCTTAAGCTGGCTCGCATATGACATACTTACTCATGATGTAGCTTATTGGAAACATATGACTTGGCATAGGGCTTTCCAAATAATCTCTCATGTCTTCTTCTACTTAAAAAAATTTCTCACAATAATGTTGTTAGAAACCGCTTTAAAGTGGGGGCATGCATCGACACTCATCATGTTTCATTGTGTGACTTCTTTCTTTCTGTGGTGCATCCTTTTCTTGGTGGTGTCATTGGGCTTGATTTCCTCCAAAATCATGAAATTTCATTGACTTTTCCTCTCTTGGAGACATTAGGCATGGTGTTCCCTAAGAAGAGATCTTGCACGAACTAAGCAAAATATCTTTGAACATTCATTACACTATTTTACATTTACAATGTCTATGAGTTTCAAGAATATGAAGTCTTTCTTGCCTCATGGAGCTCAAAGATCATCTTTATGTGGTACATTATTAAAGTTATGAGGATATATACCTTTTGTATGGTTTGAATGCAAAGCCCATTTCAAGGCATGACTTTCCCCATAGCCACCTATGTGTGTGTGAGTGCATACCAGCCTCGAGTATATGTTTCTCACCTTTTAGGACATCTCATCTGGCAAACAACCAAGAGTTCTATTGCCTCAGATTGAGTATGCATTTCTAGACAAAAAACCTAGATCTAATCCACATCGTGTTGGAAAAATGATCGAATCTTGATCCACCTTTTTATTTTTTCTCATTTGTACTTCTCTTCCTTCTAGTTATTGTCATTACATGTCTATGTATCTTGATTTGCTTCAAATCATTCACCTTGTGTGTGTCCTCTTGTGCTTATGTCAATTTGACTTAGGATCTTGGATCCTAGGGGCTTGATTACCTTCACATTTGTTATCCTAGACCATCCACATTGGTATGATTGGACCCCTCTTGAATATCTACTTTAGTGTGAGTTTGAATCAATTTCATCTTCTCACTAAAGTGAGGGCTAAATGTAGTGTCAAAAAAAGTGCACCTTGCTTGATTCAGGAATAATTAATGATAAATTGGACCTAATGATTGTCTTTATCTACTATTGTATGGTGTTTTACACATCCACATTAGGTCTTGGGCCCTTTTTAAGCTAAATTAACCTAACTCTATCCTAATCTAGTGTTGTAATGTATTTTACACATTCACATTGGATCATGTGCCTTTCTAGGCTAAGTGGACATCATTTTAATGTTCTAGAGTGTATTTAATCACACTTTCACATTGAACTTTGTGTCCCTATCCCCAATCACCCTTTATATCATCATTAAAAAGCCCTTAGGCCCCTTATTTTTGCATCCTGAGGCATATTTTGTCTAATATCCTAACAAGGACACTTTAAAACCTTGAAATCTTGAAGAACCACCTCAAAAATCTCAAGGTGGGACTCATTCGCCACCTTGGTCAAATGAGTCCCTTTAGGGGACTTTTTCAAAATTGAGCAGGAAAATTGCAATTCCAAGTTGAATTTTGATGAATGTTGGCCTTGGGGTTCAAAATAGTGGCCATTTGAGTGCCTTTCCTATATAAAAAAGCATCCAAATCCTTAGTTCATAACAAGCAACATAAGCCTACATCATATCAAGTCAAGCAGACAAGAGTTAAGAATTTGAAGGTCATCAATATGGCTTTCAAGATCAATGCTAAGGCATTCAAGAGCAAGATTTTTCATCCATTATTGCAGCAATTCAAGATCTATCATCATGGAAATTTTCTAATTGCATTATATCAAGTTTCATGCTTCATTATCTTATTTCATCATTTGGTTTAATTACCTAAATGGGGTTTGACCAAGGAAAACCCACATTCCCTAACAATTAACAAGTTTTTCTTTCTCTCTTTGTGTGATTGCATATCTAGATGCTTTGAAGGCTTGAAGATGACTGAAGAATAGGTTTCTTGTTGGAGTCATCTCCCTACTTGCACGGTCAAAATATTCAGAAAAAGTCACTTACAGCTTTAAAAATTAGGGTTTTTAGATTTGGACACCTGGAGGTACAAATTAAGCAAATTGAGAGCTATAGACTCTACTTCTAAGTTTCAAGAAAAGTCAAAGAGGAATCATTTGCCTACAATGGAAAATGAGTCATATTATACCTTTTTTAGAGATTTTTGTGGATTTGGATACCCATTTGGCTGAAACTTACTTCAATGTAGTTTTTCAGAACTGGGACTAATTCACCCAGAATAGTGAATGAGTCCCACTAAGCTTAAAAATCAACATTTTCAAAATTTTAAAGATATTTCTAGTCTCTTAGAGGTTTCTAGGTGTGTATAATTCACATATTTACTCTTTTGTTCTACTTGATTTACATTTCTAGGGCTTTTCTTAGGTCTCTTAGCATTTGTTTGCATATCACACTATGTTTTCAAATATTTTGTATTTTCCAAATTTACACATGGTAGTGAACCCCGATTTATTGTTTTCCTAGAACCCTCCCTTTTTCTGATTTTAATCTCCTTTGCATTGAAATCTCAAGGGTTTGTTGTTGAGTGAATAGTGGAATTTTTTCCTCTTTCCTTTTAGGTTTCAAAACCCTAGAAGCGAAAGCGAGAGAAATTTTTTTTCTTATTGAGCAAGATGAAGACTAAATGTTTTCCTGCTGATTATCACCTTGAACTTATTAAGTAATTACAAAATTAAAAACAAGAGGAGTTGAATATGAAGGCATATACAAAGGAGTTTTATAAGATTTCCATCAGATCTAGTCATAATGAATTAGACCATGAAAAAGTAGCAACATATGTTAATAGATTGAGGTTGAACATTCAAGATGATCTAAGTATGATAAGGTTACAAAATGTGGAATAATCATACTAGTATGCACTAATGGGTAAATAGAAATTAGAAAGAAAGCAAGGAACAAAGGTAAACTGCAGCAATAGAAAAACTATAGCCATTGTAAGGAGGCCAGCTTATCAAAAAGTCAAAAGTAGAAGTATGAAATAAGTTCAAGACCATACCATATGAGAGGTAGAGGTGGATATGGAAGAGGAAAAGGTAGAGGATTCTAAGGTATGTGTTTTAATTGTGGATAGCTAGGCCATAGGTTTTATGAATTCCCATAAAACATACTAGAAGGATCAAGGAGAATAGGGGAAGCAAGTATACATGTAGCAAGGGGTGATAATGAATCTATAGGGTTTGTTAGTTAACCAAATGAATTCAATAGAGGAGAAGCACTTATGATGAAGAGGACCTTGTTGAAACTAGTTATGAAACAAGATGAACCTATCCAAAGAAAAAGTCTATTTAGTACAATATGTAAGTCGGGTGGAGAATATTGCAAGGTTATAATAGATAGTGGCAACAATGATAAATTATTTCTAGTTGAAACGGTGGAAACATTAGGCTTTAAAATGATAGTTCACCCTACCCCTTACAAGGTTCCATGGTTGCAAAAAGGGCACCAATTCTTGGTTGATAAGCAATGCCTAGTTAATTTTTAAATAGGAACTTATGAAGATGAGGTGTGGTGTGATATTATGCCCATGGATGTATGTCACATAATCTTAGGGAGGTCATAATAGCTTGATAGAAAGGAAATCAATAGTGGAAGATCAGAAATTTACACATTGGAGAAAAATGGAAGAAAGTGTTGGCTTATGCCATTGGAAACAAAAGAAGAAGAGGTGGAAAGTGGTTCAAGAATGTTGCTAGTGATAGGAGAAATATTTTTTGAAAGAGATTAAGAATGAAAAATATGTTTTTCAATAGTTCCTACAAAGCTACAAGTAGACGTAGCAATTGATAGTACTAACATTCCTTTAGAAGTAAAGTATTTGCTTAAAGAATTTGATGAAATTGTGTCCAAGGATCTACGAAAAGGACTACCACCTAGGAGGAGCATCAACTATCACATTGATTTGATTCTAGGGGAAATTTCATGCAACACAATAGCTTATAGGTTGAAACCTACAGAAAATAAAGAGGAGAACAAACAAGTCCAACATATATTAGAAAGATAATTTATTAGAGAGAGCCTTATCCCATGCACAGTACTAGTTCTATTAGCAGCAAAGAAAGACAATGAATGGAGAATGTGCATAGACTCAAGATCCATCAACAAAATAATAATAAGGTATCATTTTACTTTACCTTGAATGGATGATCCCATGGACCATTTGGGAAAGGCTGGATATTTTACAAAAAATGATTTAAAGAGTGGGTAGATCGCCAAATTAGGATAAGAGAGGGCAATGAGTGGAAGAATTATTTTAAGACCAAAGATGGTATGTATGAGCGGTTAGTCATTCCTTTGGGTTAAAAAATGAACCCAACATATTTATGAGGTTAATGAATAAAGTATTGAAAGTCACTGAAGAACCTGTATTACCATTGTCTAATTTTGAAAAGGTGTTTCAAGTGGATTTTGATGCAAGTGGGACAACCATAGGAGTAGTTTTAAGTCAAGAACGTAGACCTATTGCATATTATAGTGATAAATTTAATGATACCAAGAAGAGGTATTCCATTTATGATGAATAATTTTATGCCATTTCGCAAGCTTTAAAGAAGTGTTGTCATTATTTGCTTCTATAGGAGTTTATTCTCTACATGGATCATCATGCTTTACAATTCATTAATAGTAAACCAAGTTGAGCCAAAGACATATGAAGTAGGTAGAATTCCTACAACGATATAGTTTTTTTTCTCAAGAATAGAAGTGGGAGTTCAAATAAAGTAGCAGATGCATTGAGTAGAAGAGCAGGAATGTTGACATTAATGAGAGTTGAAGTGGCTGGACTTGATACTATGAATGAATTGTATAAGGATGATTTAGACTTTTAGGATGCATGGAAAGCATGTATGGATCGTACTATTGTTGATAGGACACCTTGGATGTATTTTTTTATACAAGATGGACTGATGTTCAAAGGACAACAACTTTGCATACCTCAAGGATTAGTGAGGTATAATTTGATAAGAGAGAAACATTGTTGTGGTTTAGCTAGACATTTTGGAGTTGATAGGACAATGTAACAACTTAATGAAAGACATTTTTGGTCAATGATGAGGACTGAAATTATAAAATTTATGCAAGGATGTTGAGTTTGTCAATATGCCAATGTAGGGAGTCAAAATATAGACCTATATCAGCCATTACATATATTGGAGAAACCATGGGAAGATGTAAGTACAGATTTTTTGGTTGTTGATAGATTTTCCAAAATGGTTCACTTCATAGAATGAAAGAAGATTGATGATGCAACACATGTAGAAATATTTTTTTCTTTATGGAGGTTGTTATATTACAGGGTTTGACAAGAAGTATAGTTTTAGACCATGATACTAAGTTTGTAGGAAATTTTTGGAGGACACTTTGGAAGAAATTGGAGACTAATTTAAAGTTTAGCTTTGCATATCATCCTGAAATGGATGGAAAAACTAAATTTTCTAATTAGAGCTTAGGTAATTTCTTAATATGTTTATTTGGTGACAATCCTAAGAAATGGGATTTGATATTGCCTCAAGTTGAGTTTGTACACAATGACTCAGTCAATAAAAGCATAGGTAAGACTCCCTTTGAGATTGTTTATGGGAATAGTCCTAGAGATATTTCAGAATTAAGGGAGCTTGCAAATACTGAAGGATATAAGAGAAGTGTTGAAGGAGAAGATTTTTCCAAATATTTGCAATATTTACTCCAGCAAATGAGGAAAAAACTCACTTGGAGCAGCCAATAATATAAATAGAAGGCTGATTTGAAGAGAAGAGAATTTTTTTTCGAAGTTGGAGATTTGGTATTGACAAAACTATGAAAAGAAATGTTTCCAAACCATGCCTACAAAAAACTCAATTGGAAGAAGATTTGACTGTGTAATATCATCAAGAATTTTTTACTGAATGCCTATGAATTTGAGCTACCTAAATGTTTGGAAATATCTCAAATATTGGATGTTAAATTTATTTATATAGTTACCATGAGGGGGATACATCCCAAAATCAAGAAAAATACAAAGTGCTAGAAAAAAATGGAAGGAGTAGCTACCCAAAAAGCATGAGTGGAAATTGAAGATATTTTAGATTCTAGAGTTGTAAGAAAGACAAGGGGAAAAGGGTACAAAAAATATATAGTGAAATTGAAGGGTAGACAAGTGGAGGATGCAACATCCATGTTAAGGTCAGCAGAGCTCAAATCACTCTAGTTAGCACAATATGATAGAGTTTCAGACCTATAGCAACAAGACCCTTAACCCACAACAATACAAAGTTTTGTATAGTGAACAGGGGTTGACAAAACTTTCTAGCCTTGAATTTTGAAGTAGGGGCATCATTTTTTTTTATTTTCTTCAACTAGCAGCATGTGATGGAGTCTTGAGGGTTTTATAATTTAAAATTTGTTTTTTTTTTACTTGGGGAAAGAAAACTACCTACTGTATGGTCATTTAATGTGCAACAACATTAAAAAAAGATAAACATAAAATTAGGTGGGAGTTTTCAAACTCAAAACTGGTAGGTGAATACATTTATGAAGGGTTTTGAGCATTGTACTAGTTTTAGGAAATATTTTTGATAATTTTTTGCAAGAAGCTTCCATATTTTGGATAGCTTTGAGAAGAAGACCAAAATAGGAAAAGGAAGGAAGAGAGAATAGAGGGAAAAGATGGTCAAAACAACATAAATAAAGGAGAATAGAAGAAGCCAGTAGAGAATATCCTACAATAATAGAAGGAATGTTTTTTCAATGGCCATAGAGATAGAAAGAGGACAAAGAGGAATGACATAGGGAGATCTATTACACAAATATTTATGTAAATTCATGTAAATGTGTGTAAAAAATATATTTGAAATTAATATAACATTTTCCTCTTCATAGTTTTTATCTTTGTGCATGTGATTCTAATTAATATTTGAGTTGTGTTGTTATTTTGAAACTATAGTTTCTTTTGTGCAAGTTTAAAGTATTTTACATTATTGAAATTATGGGTAGTCACCTATAGCTAGTATTGCAAGTACAAGTAGCAGTAGTCTATTTTTTACAATAACTTAGTTTGTGCCTCTACAATTGTTTTTATGCCTCCAAAATTAATTATTTGGCGTGTAGCATGTGTGCAAACCTCTGTAGAGGTTGTGTGAGTTGCTTTAGCAACACAACCTATTCTTTTCTCTCTCTTTTCTCACTTTCAAGTGGCTTTTAGGTGCCTACAAGGGGGTGGGTACAATCAGTTACCCTAGCTCAAGATCCAAAATATACTCTAATAGACAATGGATTAGGTCTTAATGTTTGTAGCATTGATCTCCTAGATAAAATTGGTGTGGACAAGAATATTATAGAACCCAATGATGTTAATATTCATGGCTTTGAAAATGTTAATAAGAAATCATTTGGAATGATCATAGATCCCATTGAGGTTAGACTTGTGGTTTTGCTTACCCTTGTCCATATCATGCCAGGACCACTTTCATACAATGAATGCGGGATCATGATGGGCAAAAAGTAGCAATATGATGGGTATGTGGTTGATGAATTTTTAAAATTAAGACAAAAAAGGGTTTTAAGGAGATTATCAACTTTCAATGATATAAATTATGCTTTAATTTGAATTTAATAAGTAATTATTATTCATTTTCTATTCAAATTATGACTAAAGTCTTGATTGATAAGGCTGATTGAAAAACATCTATAGCTTTCAAACAATATCACATTTTTTTAATCAAAACATGCGTCACATTCTATGCTTTGCATACTATAGGATTAAAAAGAAAAATTGAATTTCATGATGTTTTGAAGTTAAGGTGGTCATACATCTGGTTTTTATACAAAAATTGTAATAAAAATTCATAATTAATTATTTACATGGAAAAATATTATGAAAAAATATGCATCACATTGGGGCATGAGTCCTCTACTTATATCTAAAATCTTATAAAAATATTATCATTTTATTGTGGTTAGGGTGGTTAGAGAACAACTACTTATTTTTCCCTGAAATTTAAGTACCAACGCATTGAAATTTCAAATTTTCACCAAATAGTTTTTTTAAAAAAAAACCTAGTATTAGAAACCATTCAATTTTCTCAGATTCTATTCTTACGATATTTTTGAAATAATATAGATAAATTATTCAAATTTTACATGTCAAGTTTTAACATTGATTTTCTGAATTTTTTTACCTCTTAAGGGCCTATTTTTTCCATGATGATCTGCACATACCCAATCTTCTCCTAGGTAGATTGTGGATTCATGCCATGAAGGGATTCATGTCTACTCTTTACCATAAGAATAAGCATGAATATAATAACAAGATATAAACAGTTGAAGTAAAAAAAAAAATTATAATTCAAAAGTTCAACATGATCATAACACTTCCAACTCTCTTAATACTTTGATTCCAACTTCAAAGGTGGGCCTATACAAGTTGATGGTAATCCTAATTATCTTTCACCCACAACAAAATATTGAACACAATATTGTGTTGAGAGGGGTTGCGAATCAACATATATGAAAACATAACCATTTTAATTTTTAGATTGAACAACACATCACATACACTAAGAAAGAGAATAAGAGAAAACATGAACCACAAAAGACACCAATATTTTTACATGGTAAACCCTATGAGGGAAAAACCATGGTGACTATTTACTCTCAAGATATGTAGCTCACTACTAATAAGAATTTCAATTTTGTTTAAGGCTCACTACCTATGGAATTGTAGACTAAGGTGTATAGCCTTAGGGTAATATACAAAGTACCTGATGAGACTCACTATCTTAGAGCAGGATACATGAAAATTATAATGAGAAATAAGAATTTGAACTGCTATGAAGAAGTATCCAAAATATGTTGATGATGTAGTCCCTTTTTCACATAATTAACCTTTCACACTTACTTCACACACTTCATCTTCAAAATACTACTTATTCTTTGTTTCTTCCCATTCCAACCTTCGTAAATGAATTTGATCTTCTATATATATCCTCCATAGAAACTCAAAACCTTAATTAGGTCATCTCTAATATAACCTTTAGAAGAAACATATGATCACATAGGTCAACTTCAAACATATATAATATGAAATGAAAAAGATTTGTGGATAAACACATGGCACAACTAGACCAAAATATATCTCAACAGAACCTCCAAAGTAAACTTAATTAATCAGATCAAACCGCAGATGAAGGGACCAAACTTGTCAGCCCAATTAATAAGAATACTATCAAAACTTTCAATTGTTCAACTTTACAATACTAAGGAGAGACAAAAAGCATCATGTGAAACAAGATACAAAAATTTTAGTTCATGCAAAATATTTCTTTGAACTTTTATGAATAGAGCATTCTAGATAAATTGTAGTAAACTTTAATTTAAAAATTGATCTTGTAAACCACCAAAACACTTGAGACATGCAAGGAAGAATCCATATACCTTTTTGAACATATCCCTAAGTCCAAATAGTCACATTTGTCTTATTGGAGGAATGTGGAGCATGCCAATAATCCCACATCAACTCTTTATATTGCTAGAGCACAAACTGAAACACTGTCACTTATAACTTCCATTGTAGAGGGAGTGATGAGTTGAATCCTTGGATATAACACCTTTACATCTTGACCATCCTATCTTTTGAACTCCAAGAAAAAAACATGGATTGGCAGGTATATGGACCAACATACTATGACTCGGCCTCAAAGTATACATTGTAAATGCCTTAGCAAGAATTTTGCAAATTATATCAATGTGTGGTGCACCAAACAAGATGATTTCAATGAAGGAATATTGTAAACATATCATAACATGTATACCTACCTCTGCAACATAATTTGGCACCATTTCAACCTTATACAATACTAGTGAAATATACTCTACATACAAATAATCTTTGAAGTATGTACATCCTTTGGTATATACATTTGGAATCAATGAAAACACATCCTGAGTTAACATCAATGGAAACACATATTTCCAACAATTTTCCCATTTTTCACCAATGGAAAAACTCATTTATATATAGTTATTCTCCCCCCTTTGACATCAAGGGAAAAGGGAATGCTATCTTCTGCTGAATATGACAACTGAGAGGGGGGAATCAGTTGTCATAGAATTAAATCTTTAATTCAATCACTGGAACTAATACTTAGAACTTCTTAAGTGATTAATCATCAAATGTCAATGTAAAAACTCAAATCCAACACATAAAAACCATAACAACAGATTTACATGGAAAACCCAATGAGGGAAAAATGATGGTGAGGATTAACTCATAGTATAGAGAATATCAAAACCAATTACAAAAAGGATCACTGCCTGAAATATGGACTCACTATTTGAAATAAGGACTCACTATCCAATAGGGTTGCAACCTAGAGGGATCACTACCACAAATATACAAAGAAGAAAAAGAAGACTTGTTGTAGAGAGACTACAATTCCAATCCAACAAAGGATTCCACCATAGTCACCCAATGAACTTGCATGAATAATAGTGTTCACCTTCTACTCATTGCAAGTGGAAATTTAGCATTAAGCTTCACACTAATCTCCCAAACTCACAACACACACACTTACTGAATAGAATGAATGTCGCACCAAACTGCACTTTCTCTTTTCTCTTATCTCTCTTCTTCTTCTCTCTTGTATATTTTCCATCACTAACTCATCTTGTATTTATACCATCTTTAAGTTTGAAACATATCAAGAGTCAACCATCCAAATGCAGATTCAAATTAAGTCAATGTAAAAACATTATAGGGTGAAATTAGAATGAGGGAAGCCCAAACACACACTTCATAGGGACCCAAATAGATCTAACATGCTTCATCATTCTCAAAAGTAGTATTTCACACAAGGTTGGCCAAATCAGTGTAAAAAACATAGAACCATTAAGCATGAACTTTCCAAATGTTGAAATTAACTTCAATTCAATCAGGGAAACTCAAATTTAGAACCATATGACATAAGACTTCATGAAAGATAAATTCGGGGCAACAAAATTTCTCTTGACCTCAATTAGAAACATAGAAAATGACAGTTCACAGCTGGTAAACACAACTTATACTCCACAATGAACAAACAGTGAAAAATATTAATATAACACCCTCTAGCAACCATGAACAACATATCTAAACCACAAAACCACAAGAGAAAATATGGACCAAAACTCAAAGCAACCATGCAACATCTCTTTATTACAATTTTCTCAATATACTCAACATATACAACCAATAGCAACTAGTGAGTAAGTAGTTGACTAGTTGACATCAATGAAAACACCTTCAACCTTTCCATTCTTGAAACACTCTCCCCCTTTTTCATTGATGGCAACACATGATGTGAAAATCCATCAAAGACAACATACAAGATCTAAATACACTTTCTATTTCTCCCCTTTAGAAGATAATTTCTTATACGCTTCTTCTCCCAATCTTCCTTTCCTTTTTCACATGCTTCTCTCCCTTTGACATCTGATGAGGAAAACCCAAGAACACAAAAATAATGCACACAACTAGCGAGAATTTATTATTATTCAATAATTAAAATCTTACATGTAGAGGATCCCAAATCCTCAAGCTTTGTGATGCATGCAACCTACATAAGTTTCAGAAAAATTACAGAAATTACAGAAAATCCCCTTTCGCAGCATGCAAACTCTTTTTTTCCCAAAAAGCTACTCAAAAATCAGAAACTAGCCCATAAATAGCCCCTTTTTAGTTTGGATCCAAAAAAAAAATTGAGATAAGAGTTTTGGCAATTTGGCGCCAAAAATTACACTTTGAAATTTAAACATTGAGTCCTAATTCCAAAATTGGCAATTTTCCAAGAAAATCGACCAACCCAGGAAGCCATAACTTTTTAATCGAGACTTCATTTTCAAACCATTGCACCGTTGGAAGGTCTGGTGAATGCTAAGAACCCCACTTTGTTGGTTCCAACAATTCTTATTGCCTCTACGGGACTCTTTAGTGCCTCAAGCCCGGACTCAAGGTTTTGAGCAAAAGTGATAGAAGTGGAACTTGAATAGCTTCGAATAGTGAATGATATTGACCTGATTCTTTCGCCAAACTGATCCTTTTTCCATCTTGAACCTTCCCATAAATTTTTGTACTCCCACGCCTTCAAATTCACACTGCTAAAAATAGCAGTTGAGCAGAAAAAGCAAAAAGTAGTTCTAAAAGTTGGAAACTCTTATTTACCAAAAGAATTGTCCATAAATGCAAAACATCTACAAAAATAAAACAAAGAACATAAATGGAAAAGTCTTTTGGGTGATGCAAGATTTCCCTCCGCCCTTTGGATGTGCATCCACATCAATAACCAAGTCCGCGAGGAATATTTTACATTTATTTCTCCTTGTACATGAAAACAAAATACTCATAATGATAACACCTAATTTACTACCTTCTCCCCCTAAAAGGTAGCTACCAAAAATATCAGCCTAGAAGAAAGATAGATCCATAGATCCACAAGACTAATGCATCTCCATATGCATCTATTTCAAGAAAGGAGGGGCAATAACCCATAAATTTGCCCAGAGATACCCAAAAGTGTTTTTAGGAAGAGTCTTTGAGAAAATATCAGCAACCTGATCCTTCCTTTGAACATACTCAATCTTTACTTTATTCTCCATGGCCTTCTCTCTAAAAAAATGATATTTGATAGATATATGCTTCATCCTCAAGTGCATCACTAGACTATTTGAAATGTTGATTGCACTTTTATTATCAAAGAAGATAGAAATGGGATCATTTTATACCACTATGATATCTCTTAATGTTTTTTTCATCCATAGAACTTGTGTACAATAAGATGCATCAACAATATACTCAGCTTAAGCAGTAGACAAGGAGACTAAATCTTTCTTTTTACTCAACCATGCCACCAATTTGCATCCAAGAAAGAATGCATCACCACTTGTACATTTCATGTCATCTAAACATCCATCCCAATTTGCATTTGTATAGGAAACAAGTGTAAAATCGGTATCTATAGGATACCACAATTCATAATCCAGAGTTCCATTCAAATATCTAAAAATTCATTTAACAACAACAACATGTGTTTACTTAGGGTCTTCTTGAATTCTATCCACAAGATAGAGAACATGCATGATATCTAGTCTAGTAGCAGTCATATACAATAGTCTTCTAATCATAGATCTATACTTTCTCTAATCAACCTTAGGTGAATCATCATCCTTTCCTAATTTGCATCCAATCACCATAGGAGTACTTACCAATTTGGAACCATTCATCCCAAACTTCTTCAACATCTCTCTCACATACTTAGACTATGAAATGAAAATTCCCTTCTCTATTTGATTAATCTGTAACCAAAGAAATAAATTCATCTCCCCCAACATAAACATTTCAAATTCCTTATGCATTCTTTCCACAAAACTATTGCACATATTTTCATTTCCTCCAAAGATAATGTCATCAACATACACTACTGCAATTAAGATTCTGTCATTTTCAATCTTAAAGTATAAGTCACTATCTGTCGTACCTTTGTAAAAACTTTACTAAAATAAATACTTGTCTAACCTTTCTTACCATGCTCTAGGAGCTTGCTTCAACCCATGTAAATCTTTCTTCAATCTACATACCATATTTAGCTGATTTGTTAACTAAAATCCTTCTGGTTGTTCCATATAAACTTCTTCTTCTAGATCACCATTCATAATTTTTGACTTGACATCCATCTGATAGACCTTAAGCTCTTTATAAAAAAGTGACAAGAACATCCTTATAGCTTCCATTCTTGCTATCAGAGCAAAATTTTCCAGAAAATATTTGTCTTCTACTGATGAGTAGCTTTTACATACAATCCTCACTTTGTTTATAAAAAATTCTCCATTCTCATTCAACTTATTTTTGAATACCCATTTTGATCCAATGATGTTTTTATCTACTAGTCTTGGGACCAATTCCCAATTTTTATTCTTCTCAATCTACATAAGTTATTCCTTCATTGCTTCCTTCCAATGTTCATCTTTACAAGCTTCACATATAGTCTTCACTTCAATCTAAAAAAGTAAACACAAATTCACTTCAGCATCAGCTCTGCTTCTAGTCAACACACCTTTTGTCTTGTCTCTGATAATCTCACTTTTTGAATGATTCTTTTGTACATATTTCGGTGTCTTAGAGGACATCCCCAGAGCATCTTCTATTTCATTCTATTCATCTTCCTTCCCTTGCTCATATTTTTCTTCTTCTTCCAGAATCTCTTCTATTCTTTCATAGTCATGTTCATCAAATAAATATCCATCAATGTCAATATGATTCTTCATTGTCTCATCAACCTTCACGTTTGACCTCTGTACAATATTTCTTAGTGTTTTATTAAAGCATCTACATGCCATGCTATTAGTAGAATATCCAAGAAAAATTCCTTCATCACTTCTTGCATCAAACTTACCCAAAGTTTCCTCATCTCTTCTGATATAGCATTTGCTTCCAAATACCTTGACATATTTAATAGTAGGAATTCTTCCATGTCATAGCTCATAGGGATTCTTTTACTATTTTCTCTTGCTTGATCTCAATTGAATACATGGGTATGTGCAAGATCATGATGGGCCAAAAGTGTGGAATATGATGGGTATGTGTAGGGTATGTGGCTACTTGACTTTTTCTTTACCAAAATTGATGAAATGAAAAGGGTTTTTAAAGGATATTCTCATATTTCCTAGTATAAAAGTATACTTTGATTTGAATTTAATAAATTATTATTCATTTTCTATTTGAATTATGACTAAAGTCCGATAGATAGTATGATTAATTTTTTTTATAGATTTCAAATGGTATCACATTTTTGAATCCCAAAACATGTGTCACATTCTATCTTCATATAATATAGGACTAAAAAAATAAAAATGAGTTTCATGAAGTTTTGACCAAGTTAAGGTACGACATATGATTTTTTATATTTTTAAAATTTGTAATAAAAAAATCATAATTAATTATTTACTTAGAAAAATTACAAAAAATATGCATCACATCGAGACATGAGTCCTCTACTTATATCTATAAGATTATTAAAAATATTATCATTTTATTGTTGTTGTTAGGGTGGTTAGATAGACACCTACTTATTTTTTCCCTAAAACTTAAGTATTACTACATTGAAATTTCAAATTTTCACCAAATATATATATATATAATAAACCTAGTAGTTTAGCAACTACATTCAATTTGCTATAGATTCTATTCTTATATATATATTTTTGAACTAATCTGATAAGTTATTCAAATTTTTTATCTCAAAGTTTCCTAACTTCCGATTTTTTTAATTTTTGCCACTTAAGGGCTATTTTTCCATGGTGATCCTGACATACCCACATAAATAGTAATTAGATTCTTTCTAGTAAACTTATGGTAAATGGTTAGCCTTAGTAATCATTGATCTAGTAGCCTCTTGAACTATTTTATTTTTCCTTTCAACAAATCCCTTCTACTAAGGAGTTCTTGGAGTAGATAACAGTATTTTTATTCCATGCACTTCACAAAAAAATTTAAACTCATGGGAGGTGAATTCTCCACCTTTGTCAAACCTTAAGAATTTTATCTTCAAACTCACTTCATTTGCAACCATAGTTTCGAATGTCTTGAATATATCTAATGCATTTGATTTCTCTCTAAGAAATTTAACCCATGTGTATCTAGAATAATCATCAATTAAAAGCATAAAGTACCTTTCACCACCTGTAGATATCTGTATGAACTAAATCCAATAGTCTGGTTGTGGACTGTTCCTTTGATCTATAATGATTTCTTGCTTTCTTTCCAAAATGACAATTCCTGCAAATAGCATTAAGAGGCTTTGTAATTCTTGGTAAATCCCTCATGACCTGAATAGCACTGATCCTTTCCAGGTTATCAAAATTCATGTGACACATTCTCCTAAGCCATAACTAGTTGTCATTAATCTGAGTCATAAAACATCATCCATTAGCACTCTTAAGTTGATAGATATTCCCTTCATATTTTTTTCCTATAGTAATTGACATTTTGTATCATTTTCAGATGGTATCAGGACATAATAACCTAACCAAACTAACCCTAGACACAATAACCCTATCATAATAACCCAAGGTCAAAATAAGCCAAGTTCAAAATAACCCATGGACAAATAACCCGTATGTAATTTATAAATTTTTTTTCCTTTCTCTATATTCTTACAGGGATATTTTGTCCATGGATTATTCTGACCATGAGTTATTTCAGCTTGGGTTATTATGACCCTAGGTTATTTTTTCCTTGGGTTATTGTGACCGAGTTATTCTTTCCAAGGTTATTTTGGTCAGGTTATTATGTCATGTAACCTTTCCAAATATCACATCTCTCATCCTTAAACACAAGGTCATATCATTTTCTACACATCTGACCAACACTCAATAGATTATGCCTTAAATCCTTAACATAGTAACATCATCAGTATGATGCTTTCCATCAAAACTTACTAAACCTATCCCACATATTTTAGCACCAATATCATCTCCAAACATAACCAAGCCTCCATCATATTTCTCAAGCTTAACAAACTTAATTTAATCACCAATCATGTGGTGTAAAAAACCATTGTCAACTACCAAAAAATTCTTCTCTTGTTTAGCATGTAGGGTAGAGATAATCGTACCTTCATTTTTATCCTTCTTCAAAGGGCTTTCTTTTACCTATTTTGAAGAATTAGCATAAATGAGTTCATCCTTAATTGCCAAGAACAAGCATTCATTGTCATCAAGATCTTCATATTCAGAATCCTCATCAGATATACTAGCATTCTGATTCACATAATAAGCTCTATTATTCTTCTTTCCTTTATTTCTTTCTCATATCTTTGTTTATTTCTTTTAGCTCTTTCTAGACACTTTTCCACATAATGACCTATTTCTCCACAACTAAAAAATTTAAATGGAAACTTACTTTCATACTTATTAGATCCTTTCATCATTCCTCTTACAAAGTTATCTTCTATTTCAATAATTTTTTCTTCATCTGGATGTTTAGCTTTTGTACCTTTCAAGGCAGTTTCTAATTTTCACTCATTCCTTAGAATTGACTTCCTCATCTCATAAGATATCAAAAATCTCAACAACAAATCCTTATTATAGGTATTATAATCTATAGTCTACTCAATAGCACTCACATTTTCACTATAAGTATCAAAAAGAGTTCTAAGAATCTTCTTTACAATCCTAGTTTCATCTGTAGTAGCACCAAATCCTCTCATTCTAGCCATTATCTCATCCAGTCTTTGTACATAAGCTTTAATATTCTCATCTTCAAACATATATAGAAGATCAAACTATGTTTCCAAGTTCTATATATTTACCTCTTTAACTCTGTCATCACCATCATGCACTCTTTTCCAAAGCATGCTAGTCTTCCTTAGCTTTTTTCAAATTATGAACCTTAATCAACTCGAAATGTACCAAACTATTCTTTAAAATTAACTTTTCCTTATTGTTCGCTTCATGTGCTTTGATCTCTTCAAATGTACTCAGACCATTAGTAGGAGGAGTGTAAGGATTTTTGTAAGTTTTCGCCACATCATATCCATAATACTCCAAATATTCTTCCATCAATACTTTCCAGATACCATAATTTGGTCGATCAAACCTAAGATAATAAAAAACCATTTTGTCATCCATCTTAGACCTTCCTCAAGCGGTTAAGCTCTTCACCAAGGAACCTTGCTCTGATATCAATTATTGAATAGGAAAAATGAGAGGGGAGTGAACTAGCTATCATGGAATTACACCTTTAATTCAATCACCAGAACTGATACTTAAAACTACTTAAATGAATAATCATCAAATACCAATGGAAAAACTCAAACCAGGACATAAACACAATAACACTAGATTTACATGGAAAACCCAATGAGGGAAAATCCATGATGAAGATTAACTCACACTATAGAGAATATCAAAATTGATTACAAGAAGGCTCACTACCTGAAATAAGGACTGATTGTCTAGAGAAATAACTCATTGTCCAACAGGGCTACAACTCAGAGGGATCATTACCATAGAGATAGAAAGAAGACAAAGAATACATGTTGTAGAGAGACTACAATCCCAATGCAACAAAGGATTCCACCATAGTCACCTGATAAAATTGCATGAATGATAGATTTCACCTTCTGCTCATTGCATCCAAAAACTCAACATTAAGGTTCAAACTAATCTCCCACACTCACAACACACACCTACTAAATAAAATCAATTTCACACCAAACTCTAGTTTCTCTTTTCTCTTATTTTTCTTCTTCTTTTCTCTTGTATATTTTCCATCACTAATTCATCTTGTATTTATACCATCTTCAACTTTGGAACATATCCAAATTTGGCCATCCAAATACCAATTTAAATTAGGTTCACACCAAAACATCCTAGGGTGGAATTACAATGAGGGCGACCCAAACACATGCTTCATATGGACCTATAAAGATCCAACACACTTCATCATTCTTGAAAGTAGTATTTTGCTAAAAGTTCGGCCAAACTAGTGTAAAACACATAGAACCATTAAGCATGAACTTTCTAAATGCTGAAATTAACTTCAATACAATCAAGAAAAATCAACTTCAGAACAATACGACATAACAATTTATCAAAGAAAAATATTGACCAACAAAATTTCTCCTAGACCTCAACCAAAAATATAGAAAACCACAATTCACAACTGGTGAACACAACTTGCACTATACAACATACCAATAGTAAAAACTATGAATATAGCACCTTCTAGAAACAATGAAAAATGTATCTAAACCACAAAACCATAGGATCAGATCCAAAACAAAGCCCAGAGCAACAATGCAATATCTCTTTATTATAATTTTCTCAATATCCTCAACACATACAACCAATAGCAACTGGTGGATAACTAGTTGACTAGTTGACATCAATGCCAACACCTTCAAACTTTCCATTCTTACAACATCTTATACTTCTATCAGCCCAAAAACTATATAAAACCCCCCTTAATATATGATTTCTACAAAAAATGGGTCAATGAATGATCATGGGGGTCCAAACTAGGCCCTCAAGTAGCAATGAAAATTTAGAAAAATAGAGTTACGAAAATTGAGATAAAAATTTGAATACGTTATTAACATAATTTAATAAATATGTAAGAACGTAATTTGTAGCAAATTGAATGTAGTTTCTAAGATACTGGTCCTTTTTTAGAAGAAATTAAATCTGTTTAGTGAAATTTTGAAATTTTAATGTAGTAGTGCTAAATTTTCAAGAAACAAATAAAAAAGAAAGTGTATGTCTAACAAACCTAAGTACAAAAAAAAATAATAGATTTTTTTTTAAACTTTCAATATAAGTAGTGGACACATGCTCGAATGTGCCACTTTTTTTTTATAATTTTTTTTCAAGTAAATAATTAGTTACGAATTTGTTATTACAACTTTTTTTAAAATAAATAAATGTGCTTTTTTGACCACCATAACTTGGTCAAAAAATTATAAGATTCAATTTTTACTTTTTTATCCTATAGTATGGGAAGCATAGAATGTGTCACATCTTTTAGATTCAAAAGATGTGAAATCGTTTGAGAATTATAGAGTTTTCAAATAGCTTATCAATCAGGACTTTAGTCATGATGCATGTAGAAAATTAGTAATAATTATCTATTTAATTCACAATAAGGCATATCTTATATTTTTGTAAAGCTGAAAATTCTTTCAATAAAACCTTTTCTTTTCATAAAATTTGGATAAAAAGAAGTCATCAACCATTTTTATTCATATTGCCACTTTTGGGTCCCCATCATCCTACACTCACCCCAACACTCCCCTTCAGATGGAGATGCCTCAAAATTGATGCTATGTAAAAAAATATTTCAACAAAAACCTAAAAATGATGTTATAATTTTCTGCAAAACTTATACGAATTTTTTTTCTTATCTATACCTTTGCAACTTCCTTAGAGGGAAAAATATTCTTGTGAATTTCTTTAAGTTGTGCAATGTTTGCGACCTAGTCTTATATTTATGAAGAGAGAATGTTATTTTTTCATGCACACTACATGTACAAATCCTTAGCCTCTACATTTCTTGGAACCTTTATTTTCTATTTAACCTTTTCAACTTCAACATGTAACCTAGATAATAAATAAAGTCTCACTTTAACTACTTCCCTTAACTAAACAAATTGCTTCATTATTTTCTATCTCTGGTCTTGAAGTAGTGATATTTGTAAGTGATTATTTTTAACTTGAGCTCTAGTTGCCCCATCCTTATCCTTTGATAGATCATATATTTTGACCACTTGGGAGATTTGTGACTCAATGGAGTCTATTTGATCCTTGATGCTTATAGTGGAAGAATGCCCTTTGAAACAAAATTGGTACAAATTAGTGACTTCATCCACACATCCTTTAAACATATTTATATTATCTTGTAAATTGTTGTGTGCACTGGCACACTGGTTAGATGCATCTTCCACCCTTTTGTCTTTTATATTTCTTAGGGCCACTTGTTCTACCTTTTTCTTCAAGTGAGAGGAATGATCTTTAAATGAATCCATTAAAAGTTTAAACTTTTATTTTAGAGGTAAGGAATCATTAATGTTTACCTCTGGTAAACCCGCTT